>JASCZW010008499.1:0-50233 GCA_034211315.2 Aedes japonicus
TTGCAGGCCATATGCGGATGTGGAAAAAATATCTCGTCCATTAAATACGACCGACACAACGAATGGTGATATATTTATGAAGGAGTGTCTGCAAAAAAGGCTACTACCCTTCATATTTGAGAATGAAAGTGTATTTATAATTTTAGGAACAGTCTATAGGTCGTAGTCTAAGTCGTTTCTTAAGAGATTTTCAAATGTTTAGCACCAACCGTTCGGAAATATTTCCACGCATTAATTTTCATAGAGAAAATGGTTGATTCCGGTCAGATACTATTGAATACTATTCATATATGTAGTCTTGTTTTAAAAATTATATCAATCTCTTCATGCCCAAGGGATCATTTATGACCCCAAAAGGAATATGGCTCAATAAAACCACAGACTAAAAAATCTTCTATCAGGAAAATATATGAAATATATCAGTTTAAGGCCTAATTGACGACCAAGAACATCCTGAATATGTAGAAGTTGAGGAAGGAAATAATTGCCTACTTAATAGTGCTTTGTTTTAGAATATGACACACATGCATACGTTTTAATAAATTCTCGTTGATGTACGTTACATATTTTCGTACCTTTCTGGGATGTTTCTCTGGTTATCCAAAATTTACTTGAGTTCCGAACTTCAAATCTACATTTGTAACTGTAGCTCTTAAAACTATTAAAAATTACGATATGCATTCAACCATATCGAATGAATTTGTTTATTGCGTGGCAGGCACAATTATACTTATGCCCAGGGAAATCGAGAAATTTTCCAAACCGAAAAATTCCTAGACCGGTCGGGAATCGAACCCGCCGGCTCTGACTTGGTAGACCGTGAGCTCACTGACTACGCTATCCGAGGGAAGGTCGAAAGTGATTATTTGATAATTTTGTGATGTTCTAGCCTAGGTACTAGAACTTCTAGATCTCCCAAACTGTCCTTGAGTTCAGAACTTGAAGTCTATGGTAGTATCAGTTGATTTTTCGGCTACACAAAGTAACGTCACGTATTTAACCATATTCAGTGAATATTTTCGAACGTAAAAAAAGCATCATGAGATAAACTGGGATGATCTACGTTATTCGAACTTCAGAACTTTGCGTTCTGAACATAAGATATATGTGTATAATAAGTGTTAAACTTAAGTGTTCTAAATGTACTTCCACAGCTATTAATTCAGAGTTTTCGATACCAAGTACCATTTTTGCATTAGTAGCATTGTGTGGCAAGTACAATCATACGCTATGCCCAGGGAGTCGAGAAATTTTCCTTAACGAAAAATTCCTAGAATCGAACCCAGCCACCTCCAGCATGGTGTTGCTTTGTAGCTGCGCCTCTGCCGACTGAGCTAAGGCAGGGCCCATGCAAAGCTACGATGTGTATTGAAACATATTCACTTAATATCTTGGAAGAACAATAGACATTTCGAGATAATCTTCGAATCTTCTAAGTTATCCAAACAATCCTTTAATTCAAAAATAAAAACCTAAAGCGGTAGCTGTAGCTGGACTGAACAAAGTAACAATATGTATTTGACCAAATTAAGTGAGTCTTTTGGAAGGTCAACAGATATAATGAGATATCTTGGGATATTCCAGGTCACCAAAACTGCCGTTGAGCTCAGAAGTTAGAGTCTACAGTCCTAACAGTAGCTTTATAACCTATAAAAGATGATGATATGTATTCAAACACATTCAGTGAATGTTCTGTAAGGTCACCAGTCATTTTCAGAGTATCTTGGAATGTTCAAGTTAAAAAAAACTGACGTTGAGCTCAGAACTTAAGATTTGCAGAAGTAACCTTGGCCTTTTGAGCGTTACAAAGCTACGATAATGTTTCAAACATATTCAATGAATATTCTGAAACGTCCACAGACTTCATAGGATAACCTAGTTAGTTTCAAGTCATTCAAACTGTCCTTCAAAACTTAAGGTCTGCAATTGTAACAGCAGCTTCATGGGCTATACAAAGTTAAGTTAGTTTGTTTGGCATAGAATATGCCAAGATTATCGCATAATGTCTGTTGGTCTTTCAAGACATTCAATAAATATGTTCGAATATATATCATAAATAACATTCTATAGTGGTTAAAGCTACTGCTACAACTGTAGATCCTATGTTCTAAACTATAGGACAGTTTTGGTGACCTATCACGTCTCAGAACAATATTTTCTACTTTTTTATCTTTTCTTTGTAATTGAGCACCAAATCAATTAGAAGACACCAAATTCTCGACTTCCTGGGCATAGGGTATGAGTGCTTATCATTCAATCATACTAATACAAAAATGGTACCTGGCATCAAGAGCTCTCAATTGATAACTGTGGAAGTGAATTTAGAACACTAAATTGAGAGCAAACAATCAGATTATTGCGAAAGAAATTATAAAAGAAGAAGAAGAACTTTCGTGTATTACAACGCCTGTACAAAAATTATGCCTGAATGGGTTAAATCAAAGAGTATTAGATAATACACTCTAAATGTCTTACATAGTCCTACTTGCGTAGTCCTACGTCATCGTTTCGAACAACTCAATGAGGCTGTATCTTGAGGTTACTTACCTACAAGCAACCAAAGACCAGGGTGTTCTCTGCTGTTCACAGAAGTCGTTACCAAATTATACGGACCAAAGCTGTACATCGCCAGCCTATCAGTTTGTGAAGGAACTGCAGGTCGCTTTCTACTTCGATCGATCCGTCTCTCCGTTGTACGTTCAATTCCCTGTACCAGTTGGTTCTCGTGAACCGTTTTCATTGGGCTGTGGTCTGACAGCCTCACAATATGTCCAGCTCATTGAAGTCGACCAATATGTGGACGATGAGAAGTTCCCAAAGCAACTCATGCACTTCGTGGTTCATTCGGCTTCTTCACGTTCCGACTTTCATCTGTACAGACACCAAGAGCACGTTAGTCCTCCACGTACACAGTCCACGTTTTGTGGCCAAAGAGGATCAACTTTGTAGTGCGGTGAACTCTTTTCGATTAAAACGTTCTGCGGAGTCCAAAGTAAGCACGGTTTTCCAGCTGTAATGTGCCTTTGTATCTCTCTGCTGCTGTCGTTGTCGGCGGTCATAAATAAACCCAGATACACAAACCCATCTACCGCCACGGTTCAATAACCGTTGGGCTGAATTCGGAGGGGAAGGCTTAAACTGCCTTCTCGGGGACCTCTTCCCTTTATGTATTTTGTCTCTGGCACATTAATCAGGGTTATTCTGTGTGGCGTGTGATTTGCACGGAGAGTCACCTCACACGAGGCGACAATTGTCACCTCGTATGTCAGAGCGCGTCGTCTCGACTCACACGCCACGCAGAATAAGGCTGAATGACTAGTCAAATGCTGGTAGCTCGGTGAAACCAGAAAGTTAGCTTTCTGTATCTGGCTTCAAATGGTGTGTAACCTTTCTGTTGCAATAAGTGAAATGCGGAGTGTTTATTTACATAAGCAGATTCACCCTTGTCGCCAAGTCCTTCAGAAATTATACCTGGTATAGATCTGGTACTCACAGCATTGCAGATTTCTCGTGGGTGATCTTGACGACGAGAGACGAGCGGCCCTAGTGTTTGGGTGAAGCTGACGGAAGTAAGACAAAGTCTTGTCCAGGCGATTGATGTTGATTGGCGATTGAGGAATTTTGTTCAAGTAGCACAATTATCTAAACAGCACCTTAAACCACCCAAAATTCAGTACGATTGACACAATTTCGTCGGAAGTATGGCTACTCAAAAAGGAGTAAAAATAATAAGATGACAAACAGTCATCATCGGCTTGAATCCGATCGATGTTTACTTATTGTCAACGTGTTACTCCTAACCATTTTTACTCACTTTTGAGTAGCCATAAGCTTGTAGTACACTGTTTGTCCAATAGCCAAATATTTGCCATGGGCAGATAGGCATCTGACAAACATCTATGATATCTGTCAGTTGTCTAGCTGCCTATGCCAATTATTTGGCTATTGGACAAACAGTGTACTACAAGCTATACTTCCGACGAGTTTAAGTGAATCGTACTCAAGTTTGGGCTGTTTAGAAATAACGTGTAGGCAAAGATGGTAAATTAACTACATGTCCCAGATAATATTTTCTAGACTTATCTAGAGGATACTCTCTCTTTATATGATTGCAACGACGTCTGGTGTTAACACATTGAAATATTCGATCATGCGTTATCACGGATCATAGTGTGCATGCACTTTTTGACAGTCGAGATGATGAGGGTTTGTTTTGATTGTTTTGATTCAATGTGGAAGTGTTTTCAAGTGTTCCAACAATAAATAATAGCTTGAAATCATTCAACCAACAAGAACCGGAATCTCATAAGAACAGCTGCTATGGAAATTCATTTCAAGTCGCAACGAAACGACGATCGGGAGAAAATGGCAATTTTGTGCAATTAACTTTGCTTTTGCTGTACGTGTTCGGGCTGGCATATATGTGAGTGTTTGTTTTTCAGTCAATGTGGTTCAGCATTCTCTCATTGGCGATGAGAGTGGCGCAGCTATCTGTCCTTAAAATTTAGAAAGAAAGAAGGGGATCTGGATTTGGTAGTGTTCCGAGTGGCCAAGGCCGAATTGAAAAGACTGAGTAAAATGAACTCCTACAAAGACTTGTGCAGGGCCACTGATGTTACCCCTGTGTGTCAATTTCTACAGTGATTTGCGGCCGCAATAATTTAGGATTTCTCCAGCACTAGTACTCTCATTTCATACTTACAACTGATTTCTTTTCGGGCTAGGATGAACATGAACTTACCTGGAAAGAAGGAAAAAAAAGATAATTTAAAAAATAATTCAAGATAATATTGTCATTGAGTTAAACACTCATAGAATGCATGATAAGTTATCCACATCAAAGCCATACATATAAATGATCCCAAGAACCGTTAAATAGGGGTTCTCTTTTCGGATCACCATAATTTATACAATTTTATAGCTGAAATAAAAAACACAACGAACAGTCGCTCGAAACATATCACCGTTACCCCGTTTGACGGTAACTTTTGCCATCCTAAAATGTTTCGTTTCGTTCTAAAACATGCCAGCCGACAGTTAGATTTCATTAATCCCATACCATCGATCACCGGAAGCAGAAAGTGAAATTTACTTCCACAGTCGTTCCGCCTACTGCGATAGAAGCCCATCCATCCGAAAACTATGTAATTTATGTTATCGTTATGTTTTCTCATGTAGCTTCTGTTCGGGTATGGTATTGAGTTATCCGTGTATAAAATTTGCTGCACGTTCGAATAAATTATTCCTTGCTTCGACGGAGAGAAGTCTAACGACACGCACTGATAGAAACGTGATTGTCGTTTAGGACAATGATTTTGACGAAAAGCATCAATCTCATGATTACAGATGACGATTTTGCCCCTGACTTACGCACGTTGCACGAACACATACGTTTATTTATAAATTTCGAATGAAGACACGGATCGGACAAAAGCGAACGCGTGCGTGGTATTGATTTGATTGATCTGCCTTGATTAGATGATGAAAAAAACGGCCCATGATGTGCTTCTAGAATTGAGTATTCCGAGCAATGATTGCCCACTGTCCGTCCGCTGTTGACTGACAGTGACAGCAATGGCAACCGATTGATTTTGTTTGTGTTGTGAGGTTATGAACTGTCTCTCGTTGTGTGCAGAGCACAACAATGCATACTAATGGTGAGTATCGTACACACTTAAAAATTATGAATTTTACACGAGACGTAATCAATGTTTGTAAAAACTCGGAGAACGCAAAAAAAGATGTCGTGTAAAATTATGTCTCCTGAAACTTATACATACACAATTCGAAGAAATATGTGTTTGATTGAATTTGTTTTCTCATCCCTTTCAACTCATTCTTATGTGCTAAATGACGCTTGCAGGTGTCGGTGTCAGGGGACAGAAATTTACATTACATTTTGGAAGTGTGTACGCTCAATACAAAATTAATAAATTTGTATCGAGAAATATCAACAAGGGGGGCGTGAGTGGTTTGACATTTTCAAAAATGAGTCTGCGTGGTTTATGAACAGGCCCAAAGCTTTTTGAACGACATTGTTGAAGACAGAAACATTCTGTCTGGTCAGAGTACCAAGATATAACATATTTCTGAAAATAACTAGCACTCTAGCGCAGCGTAGCGGAAATCTTGTAAACTACTGTTCATCATTCAAAAGGTTTTGAGAGATACCAAAATATACCCAAGAAACAATTTTAGTTTTATTCCAATAGTATAGCACTTCTCCCGGTTTTGTTGATAGAACTACAGTCAACACTGTGTTGTCTAACAACACCTACTCTATCCTTTTTTAATGCCAACATTTGTACAAATTTTGTATAGAGTACACGGTTTTGAAAACCAGTTAATAAAACCATTAGAAGCTCATAAAGATTTTGAAAATATTCTAGTGAAAGATGTTACGACCACTTGAGAATCTTCATAAAACCAATTGGCTGCCATCAAAACCAGCATAGAGCCAAATGGCGACAGCTGTCAAACTTCACTGGGATATCGTGGTTGGATTTTGTTGTTCTGCTTTGTTCGATTCTCTGCTCTCCTGTTTCATTTAGCAGTAAATCATATCTAAGAAAAAAGTTCTAGTGTTATGGGAAATTATTTTTCATAGCAAAATATCCAACAAATTCAGTTTCTTAAAGTGTATCAGGCTCCAAATAATATGCGTATATAATTTTATTGCGAATATTGACACAATAAGAGCCAAGAATCAATGTGCCTCGGAAATGATGCGAGCTTACAACAACTAAGACAAAATAAAAGTAAAAATATTCGATAAATTAATCAATAATTTCCTGAAAATGGAAGAAATTCAATAAGGTTATCTAAAATAATGCCCGAAATCGGTCTGTAATCTACAATTCATTTGCATTATATTGAAAATATGGCGCATTTAGTTTCCCACAACTGACCATAATAACCCAAGTAACATTGCCAAAACCATCCAGCTTTATTGAGTTTTATTAAAGTTTTATGAAAGCCACTAGAAATCAATTCGGTTATATTATGGCAGCAAGAGATGCCAATAGGTTTCAAATTTTAGTCACATTTATAAGAACCTACACAGCTTCTTTACAACGATCTTAAAACCTTGACTTCTAAAATTCCTTTTACTCCTATCAAAGGTTGTATTTTAACTTTGTTAACTCATAAAGTGCTGTTTTAAAATGCCGTTTTAGGACTCATTCATTTTATTTTAGTATGGTCAGTTGAAAAAGCATTTTAAAACCATTTTGCCTCCAGTAAATGCATTAAACGGCTAATTGGCATTGAGGAAACCTACCAAGCGACCAGATAGTTTCATAGTAGCCATTGCTAAGATGAATTGGCAAAACTGTGATTTCTTGCAATCGCAATATTGAACGGTCCAGAAGGGCGCATGCTGGATGTTCCTGACCGAAAGCATCGACGATGCTTACAAAGGCGTTTAACAAGAATTCATTGTCCCTAGAATGCTGAACCGGAGCGCATGTTGCGGCCGGAACGAAATCTGTTGCGGTCACCAAAGACTGCTGGGGTGTTTCTGCTGGAGATTTTGATCTTGAGTGGATTACTGGAGCTAGGATTGGATGCTGTTGACGCATTTTTCACAGACCAGCGATAGGTATCTGATGTATTTGTATGAAGCAGACTGTGATGACGACGATTACAATGTCTACAATTAATATCCATTGGGCATTTGCGAACGGTGTGGTCAGTTGAGGCAGGGACGTTTGGAGTTGATTATCTGCTGGTGTTCAGAAACCGGCATGCAATGGAACTTGAAGCATTTGAATAGCGGATGTGGTTGATTACAAAGCGGACAACGTCTTGTGGTGCTTGCTCTGGAGGAACTCCACGAAAGACGGATTACCGACTGTTGATTTCACGATGACGACGCAGTTGGCAGAAATGGACTTCAAGACTCGAATTTTCCGGTATCAAAACTCAACCGGGCAGGTGTAGTTAGGATTCTCCACCGTAGACGCATGGTCTTATCGAGCGTAGAGGGGCGCTAGTCGCCATGAAGGTCGCGTTTAAGATGGAGATAAAGGCCATCAAGCGAGTCTGCCTTCTGGTTCCTGGGTACCTGTACAAGGTTGTTGGAAGTTACTTCCACAATCGTGTACTGGTGTACAATACTGAGGTAGGCCAGAAACGTTTTCAAATCACCGCAGGCGTCTCACAAGGTTCGATCCTGGGTCCGGTGCTATGGAACACGATGTACGATGAGGTACCATAGAGATATGAGTTAAAGAGGTGGCTCCATTGAAGAGGTGGCTCCATTGTCATTGTGGAGAGATGGGTGAGCTCCAGGAAACTGGAGCTCCAGGGAACAGGCGCGAACTTGTTATTTTATGAAACTGCATTGCATTCCGAAGAGCCCATACTATAAGAATCAATTTCCCATCGGCTGAATTCGCCTCTTACATGCAAGACTCGTCTCAATGTGCTTAATTGTTTTCCAATCATATGCTAAATTTGGCCAGTAGTTCACTTCGTTCCTTCCAATGAATATGAAGGGTCAATATGGCATCCGAAACACGAGCAATTAGTGTATTAAAGACTCCGTACACGTTCCACATGCAAGTCGGACTTGCGTCTACATATCAACCACTCCAATGAAACAGTCTGCACCCGCTCCAGACTTCTCTTGAATCCTTATGTAACACATCGAATAAATTGAATGCGAATGCTTCTTTGGTACGAAATTTCAAGTTACAGGAAAAACTCAACCTCTCGAGAACCACCCGTACGTTCGAAATTTTATCGCTGGCAATCAACATCGGCCATAACCCCTCGCGCTTGCTTGCCCGGTGATGTTCGGTTCATAGTCCCATTTGGAGATGGGAAAACATGGTCCCCTGTAGGAATTTTACGATGGCACGGAATGGCCGCGCACTGCCGACGACGACACGATGGCGAACACGATATCTTTGGGGATCACGATAGCTCTTCAGTTTCATGTTTTTGCTAAATTGATATTCAAAGGGCGGACGGAACGCGCGTCGAAAACGAGAACAAGTGTAACAGAAAGCTCCTCAGGGACGACCACCGGTGGTCCGGTGGGAGCGCGTGGAAGAGCGCGGCGGCGTTAATTTCTATTTTCCGAACGGGAAATTGTTATGGAAATTTTCAATTTTACAACCAACCAAAGTCTTTAGAAAACCCTGACCTCGTCGAGTTGATAAAGTTTGGTAAATTCTTTTTTCCTCCAATCCAATCAATCACCTAATCCAGTCCGGAGCGCATCCTAGCATGCCGAGGATTGTTGCTAATCGGAAAAGTTTATCCATATTTGTTCGTCTTTGCGTACTTCACATACTAGGTGCCTGCGAACTGCAGGAATGCCATAATGCTTTTCGACCAGCAGCAGAACGACGACGACGACGGCAGAAGGCAACAAGCAAACAAGTAAACAAAGTAGGCGACATGTTGTGGAAAAATACTTTCCGACACTCTTGTTGTTATTCTGCGGGTCTGTTCGTTCATATATGGGCGGAGGAGTGTTTGTTTACCGGGCGGATATGAAACAAGTTTGTCCTGACATCCATGGACTTTTGGGAAACTTAAAACCACCAGCACCGGCAGAGGGTGCAGACAGCTTAGGTACGGGCCTGATGATGGTGGCTGGCTGGCCAGGTGGGAAAACTTTCTCCTTCTTTAAGTGGGAAAGTGTGATTTAATATGGCCGGGTGCTGTGGTGGATTTAACGGTCAATGGAATGAACAAAAAGGAAAGTTTTGTGCTTTCTGCGTCAACAGCTTGATGGTTGGCTGGTCGAAATGGTAGCCCTTGTTCCATTGGTATGCAGGAGATAGTCGTTTCGTGCTAGAAAGGACCGTCTCGCCGGTGTACATACTTTCGGAATAAGGATTTACATCTATCATGGGATTAATTATTCAGTTGACGAGACTAATAAGAATAACCGTTGATTTGCTGTTGATGTTGGAAACAGAGTCATGTCATCAAGTCGACCTTAACATTTTACGTTTATGATCAGCTAAAAGCAAACGATAATTTGAGTTTTTTGGCCCCCTAAAATTGCGAATAGGGGCAGTTAAGGCCACTCTTAGTGAGAGCAAAATACTGGGATCACATTATGGGAGCTTGTCTCAACGGACAATTTCATAAAACTGCTCAAATTGGTCGTTTTGCATTTTCAATCACTGAGTTGAATTCGTTGACGTAAATGGGGACGCTTGATTAGACTGACAGTTCTCATTTTAATATTCTTGAAAGACTTGAATCTCACTCTAGCGATATTTTCAAGTATTTCTACTTCAATGCACTCAAAATTCTATATCAACTAATCCTACCGATAGTCTCGAACATGCAAATCAATCAGGCTCAACATTTCAAGCAAAACAATGCATTAGGTCCTAAGTAACAATGAGAGATTCTCTTTGTCGACTTTCTCTTGGGCTCCTACGGCTATGTAGAAACATGTTCAACTATTTTCAACATACATCTCGGTAGTATAAAGTGTGATGAGGGATTCAATACGTTGAAAACATCAACAAATCGTTTAATACACAAGCTATTAACCAAAGAGAAAGTCGACAAAGAGAATCTCTCATTGTTACTTAGGACCTAATGCATTGTTTTGCTTGATTTGTCATGAAATTCTTGTTGCACTGAAATAACGGGTGGAACGGTTAAAATTGGTCCGACTCACTTAAGTGCTCACTAATTACGAAATTATCAAACTATATTTCTTTCTAAACATCAAAAATTAAAAAAACAACAGAAAACTCTGTGAGGAAACTTCCGATTTCCTTCCAAGTTAGAATAATTGGGCTTTGCATTTTAAAGGATGTCCCACATCAAATTGCATCACGGAAAAAACGCTCTAGAAAATAACTTAGTTAACCGATCTTTTTTAAACTTTCAAACAATTAAATATAAACCATTAGAAAGCGTTTGGTTTATTTATTTCATTCAATTTAATAACCGTAAGCTCGCACCTTACGCTTCACTCGATACCTGACCTTCTTGGGATGCTTCCGTAGTGTCTGCTTCATAAAAGGCCAGTATTTTTCGATAGGCCTTATTTCCGATGCGTTGGGGAGGTTCATGTTTAGCCAGAAACTTGTAGAGCCCTTGTGTTGCTTTATCAGAGGAAGCAGACGCTTGTGTAGACACTCCTTGAGGTAGATCTCCCCATTTACAGTACTAGACACTAACGGCGCACGCCGTTTGCCACATGAGCAGATCGCTTGCCAAATCAAACCTTGGCAAACTTTCAAAATTTCTGCTTCCCCACTTCCTCCGGAACTTAAAACTTCTGCCGGAAGCTGCCGGAAGTCTGCCATAACGTAAGTATCATCATCCATGATGAGGCAATGAGGCTTCGTCAGCATCTGAGTATACAGGTTCTTTTTTTGCCGTTTGTCACGATTTGGAGCCTTCTGTACGTTGTACGTTTGCAGCCTCTCCCGTTTCTTGGCTCACTGAACAGAAGACTTGGACAGATTCAACTTTTTGGCCACATTTCTGACCGAAGCATTGGGATTCCGCTTGAACGCTTTCACGACAAGCTTGTGATCCGGATCACTAATAGAGTAGTAACGACTCGCCGTTGACTGAACGATTCCGAGTTGTTTTCCGATGTCCCGATGAGAGAGTTGAGGTTTTTGCTTTTCCGGCGACGCTATTTTTCTAATTTTAGAAAAGCTGAAAGGGATAGGAGGGCAACTAAAAAAAACAATTTAAACAACTTCTACTCAAATTCTCAATTTGTAATTTTCGTTTTTTCCATGATGCAATTTGATGTGGAACACCCTTTATTGTATTTTGTACTGCTGTTGCATTCATCACATCTAATGGTGAACGTCAATTTGAACTGTTTTTCATTTCCAAAAATTTGCTGAGTTTTCTTGAGGTATCGGTAAACGATTGTTTGATACTTTTGATTGTTTGAATTAGGCGCAGCTCCAGCGAGCTTGGAGACGAGTTACACGATGTTGGTGGTATACCAAAAAATACTAGGGTTAACACAATCCTTCATGGGGATCGTGTTCATAGCGAGATTGGTGTATGTTAGGTAAGATATATCCGAGCCTTTTACCCACAAAATTTGGAGGAAGCTTACACACATACCCAAAGGCCTGCCAAAGTTTTACAGAGACGGGGGTAGCAATTTTTAGAAGGAGCAACTCTTCTATAGTGAGGAAACCAGCCCTGCGCGTCAAGTCCAATCCGTTGATCCGCTGATCCTTTGGTTCGAGACCGTGACCAATACACCGTAGTTAGGATCACACTGGCGTCAATCCTAATCAGCCAGTTGGCATTCCTGCAGGAGTGGTCTGAAGTGCTTGACGCGGCACTATCTCGCGTAGCAGCGCTGTTTTCGGATATTCAGGTATTTTATAGAAGTCTGACTGATCCCACAGAGTAAACCTGCCACATCCAAGGTAAGCACCCGCGCATGTGTGTGTGTGTGTTTTTCCTAAGGGAAGGTCCATTAGCTATGTCACGTGATAGGGGGGGGGGGGGGCAGTGGGTTTTGGAAAAACGTGACGATCCATCCAAAAAATTTGAAGGTCCATACAAAAAACGTGACAAAGGGGGGCAGGCTATAACAAGTCACGTTTTGCGTGACGGAATTAATGGACGTTCCCTAAGGATAAAATACCTCCAAAAGCCTACCCTGTAATGTTGTTGGATTGGCGTAGTTTGAGGCTCACTTTAGCGGAATTAGGACAATCCATACTCTCTTTTTTCCTTCTTCCACAGGACCACGGTGAAGCGAACACTTTGGCGGGTGGCTGTAGCCACCGTTTTTGGCTCTTGGCTTAAGCTGGCATGCTCGTATGCGCCCTTCTGTTAGACGCCGGTACATAAACCCATCGAGACGTGTACCGTGGTGAAGTAGCAGACCGCAATGGAATGTTCTCCATTACTATGGTTCACGGTGTCCACTTTACTCAGCAAGTCTCCGCAAGTGGACCTAACGTACTCCGTTGGAGAGTTCACCGATGACGGAAGTTCTCCCGAAACCGTTACGTGTTCATATGAAGCAGTCGGCTCCCAGCGATCTTATACCAGTCTTAGTGTAACCAGCATCGCTGAACTGCTGTTCTGCGCTCCATCTACGCTGCAGCCTCGACAGTATTTAAGTGACGGCACTGCTAACCGCATTCTACAAGCATCTTCTTAGGACCGCCTTAAATCTAGGTCATTCAAAACTAAGTGCTCCGGTGTTTCCTCCGCCTTACTACATCTTGAACAGATACTGCCTGAAACAAACATGACCAAACAGCAACTGTGTCAAATAGAAGTTCACCTCACTTTGCTTCCTGTTCATCCATGTCGTCAGACTCGAAATGAGCTTTTACCGTTCGCCGCTGTGTTCCATTTCTCTTCGCCTGCAGTATTCGTTGTTCTACACCAGGGTTATGCCGATAGTTTACTGTTCAGCTTTGCTTGATTCCGCTTGGTTCCCAAAGCAGCAACCCGGGCTGGATCTCAGTATCGACGATAATACACTAAGGGAACGTCGATTAAGTACGTCACGCAAAAAAATACTTTTTATAACCAACCAACCCCCCCTCCCCCTGGTCACTTTTTTTGTATGGACCTTCAAATTATTTTGTATGGATCGTCACGTTTTCCCAAACCCCCCCTCTCCTCTCACTGCGTGACATAATTAATGCATCTTCCCTAATCAGAACACTCCTTTCACTACTGCTAGGTCCATGGTTGCTCCAACTATCTCGACTTCAGCTTCAGTGTCAACACAATATTGTACTTCCCGTTCCAAAGCGTTGGAACGAGAATGGAACCTTGTGGCACAGTTGTTACAACTAAGTCAAGGCAACTGTAATGTGACTCAGTTAAATCACAATTAAGTTGCTTCAACCAATTATGACAGATTTTTGTTGCTTGGGTGCTGTAATACAGATTGACTTCTGTCCCACGTCAGTATCGTAAACCAGAACCCGGCTCTGGATGTAGCTTCTCAGAATCCATCACAAGTACTGAGGAACTCTCATTCTGTGCAGCGGTTTCAGCAACTGTCTCCCAGCTGGCGCTGTTGATGGTGTTCTTCATGTCGATCGTTATCACAGCCCAATAATGCTTCCCTCAATGATTCTGTTGACACCTTATCCGCTTTCTCAACCACCGTTCGAATAACATCAATCGTTGATCTCCCTTTTTCGGAAAGCAAACTGCATCTCCGACAAACCGAGCTTGCTCTCCATACACTTTGTCAGCCTGTGGAGGATAATCATCTTCAAGAGTTTCCCGACTGTATTCAGCAGGCATATTGGCCTAAGCGATGAACGATTCTCCTGCGGTTTTCATGGCTTCGGCATCACTAGCTTCTCGAACTTCCACCTTCTTCCAAACATTTCTGCAGCACCGTCTTGAACTTGTCCGGGCACTCCACTGCTGCTCAATTTCATGATCTAACGGAACGTCGGTGAGCGGTCTTGCATTCAAGCCCATCTCGATCTCTATTAGCGTAGAGCGAAGAATTTCTTCGGTTGGGAGACGTGGCGGGCCGTTGGACTAACGAATTCGACCATCAGTTTTTCCTGATCGACATGCTTCATGGCTTCATGGAGCTCACAGGACACTTCTTCTAGTGATTAAGTTGCGGAAAGCCGAAATGAAAGAATCCGTCGTTAGAGAGTGTGCTATCTCTATGTGTACGACTCCAGTTGCCATGCAGGTTAGCAGGACTCCCCATCTCTTCTTGAACCTTCTGCCAACTATAGCAAGCATCGGTCCAAAATAGTCGATTCCAGTGTACGTGAATGGCCACAGGGATGCTGTCAACCGATCAGTCGGAAGACTCTCCATCGCTGGAAGGTGGGGGCTTGCATGTCGGATCTTGCAGTGGTGGCAACGGTTGCGGTTGAACTCTAAACGAAGACGAAGTATGTAAAACTTCTGCTGAATCGGGCTTATAGCGGTACTGTGGTTCTGGTGACGGTATCTTACGTGATAATCCGCAAGCACCAGACTAGACACGTGACTGGACCTGGGCAGCAAGATCGGATTTTTTTGTTGATTCATCTGCCCACGAGCAGGCATCAATACGGCCGCGCATCCGCAAAATACCGTTCTCTGTCGCTTGATGATTCAATCCGGCTCCACCAGCTGCACCTCCGCTGATCTTTGTTTGCCCATGTAGAAGTTGATTTCGCGCGTCCAGGTTGCTGAAGTTCGGGAGGTGCGTTACATCCCACAGGGTTGTGACAACTTCCTTCGTGTAGTGACATGAAGCTAAATCCGGAAAGAAGATCTTCGGACCGTCGTGAGCTTTCAGGAGCGGGAGAAGCCGCTTTTGGTGACAGGCTTTCAAATACACCTGTCCATTCATGGTGCGTGCGGTAACGAAAGATGTGCTCCGCTTTCCGCAAGTACAAATCGCTTGGCAAATTAAGAACTTCTTGGCGAACTTCGACATCTGCTGTGTCCGGAATTTCTCGGGAACATCACACTCATCCTTGGCAGCCACATACAGCTTTCCTGGAATCTGATTGAAGAGCGCCTTCACATTTGTCTCGTCAACCATTACGCAGCAGTGTGGTTTCGTTAACTTCTGGTCGTACAGCTTCCGGGTTCATCTTTTTGCGACCGTATTCTGTTTTTTGTCAAGGTTTGGCGACTTCTGAATCTTAAACGTACGTAATCCAGCTCGATTTTTGGTATTCTGCACGAAAGTCTTGCTCATATGCAACTTTTTAGCCCCATCCACGCGTTTGTGATCATTCTCGTTGAGCTGACGGTTTTTCCGGATCATCATTTCCGATCAACAGTCAGACGTTTTCCAATTGTTTTATGATACCAGACACCGTGGAAGTCACGGTGCGACAGATCCTTATTCTCAAAGTAGTGCAAAACTTTTTCACGCACGCGGTGTTCTTTCGTTGCCATTTTGAAAATTGTTGCGCAGCTGATGAAATCAACCTACAGAGTGTAAACAATACGCATAAAACTATGTCTATGCTGAATTTCAATTAATTTCACTCAACGGATCAAAAGCTAGAGTAATTTGAGTGTGTGCTGATTTTAAACGGTACACCCTTTACAGTTCCCGCGCCCGTGGTTTTACGCTGGCTGCTTGTTAAGGACTTCTTGTTGGCTACTTCTGCTTCTTTTACGTCTTCAGCTTCAATCTCTCTTTGACTCGTTGAACGTTCGAGTCAACTTTTTGATCAAATCACGAACTGAGGCCACTTTTGCCTTAGCTCGTCCGATTTTGTTGTCCAATTTGGGGTTCGACGCTCTTGTTTTTCGTCCACTTCGTGGCAGGTCCGCTAGGGAATACTCCTCCCCGATTTTCCAGATTGCAATAGGCACCGCTTTCACACCAACGTTTTCCATTTTCGCCAACTTTTTTAGTAATAATCCTGGAATAGTGCTCCACATGCGCACGATGTCACAGAGTATTTTCAACCTTAATCTTTCCCATCTCTCGAAATGCGCGAGAAACTTTGCTGTGAGTTATGTTCGGTTCGACGTTTGGGTGCAAACAATAAGACAAGTCATGTTCAAATGACAGCGTTAGACAAGTGTGCCTTTTTTTCTGGGACAGTCTATAGAGATCATATTATTTTATGCAAAACATGCGTTTAAATCAACCCCTAATACACCCAGAGCATATTTAAGTATACATCTTTATAACTTCACATGATATAAATATGTTGAGCTACAGTAGTTAAACTACTCATAGCTTTTACTAGATTTGATTTTTTTTTCGGTAAATTGTGAAATTTGTTCAAATCTATTAAAGGATTAAAAAAAAAAGCGCGTTTTAGTGCGTTGTTTGTTGGTTGGATAGAGATCGAAAACTGTGTACACCCATCAGTTGAAAACGTATACAAAAATGCGACATGTTTATTTAGAAATTTTGAACATGTCGTATGATAACTATAAAAAAAATAAGTTATCTCTTTTGTTCAGATTGTCACCATCACTAAACCGTATTGTGCCTGGACAATCGAAGCAATCTTAGTCTTTATTCAATCATTTTCAACCTATTTACAGTGTGTCTTACAATAAGTGTCACCTTTTTTTCAATCTTTGTTTATTTCAGCTGGGTAATTTTAACAGCGGAATTGATTATACCTGTTTTGAGTGTATTCTGTTGACAGCTTATCGCTGAAGATAAAGCGATTCCGTTTGTTTATACTTATCAGCTACCTACCATGGAAGCCATACGGGAGCAAGTTTTGAAATTTCATTTTCAAAAGCTTAGACCGTATCAGACATTCAATAGCCACAAGCAGTTCGGAGTGACTAAGCGTTTTGTTTTTCGTACCTTGAAACGGTTCAAAGAAACTAGAAATGTCCATATTCAATACAAAGGAGATGCCAGACGAACTACCAGAACGAAGAAAAAGATTAAATGTGCTAAGGATTGATTAAGACGTAATCCGGCCGTATCTGGCCGGAAATTGAGCAGAAAATTTCAAATGTCCCCTGCTTCAATGAACAGGCTCTTCGTACATGATCTGAAATGCAAGCCGTACAAGAAACAATGGGTTCACGGGTTGACGGAGCGTTAAAAACAAGACAGGGTTCAAGGAACTAGAAATCTTTTGGCTCGGCATGGTGACTGCGAGATTTAATTTTCAGATGAAAAGCTCTTCCTTCTTCAGGACATTCATAATCATCAAAATGATCGTGTTTACGGCAAAAGTCTTGCCAATATTCCTAGCGATAAACTAGCTGTTGAACGCTATCAGAATGTATCGAAAATCATGGTAAATGGGGTGGCATTTCACGAAAAGGCAAACTTCCTCTTCTTTTCATATAACCTAACGTAAAACAATATATTACATCGAGCAAGGATTGAAGTACCATCTGCTTCTTCATGCCTTAACGCTGTAGGGGAATACACCATATTGTTTCCAATTGGACTCAGCTTCAGCTCACAAGGCAAAGAAGACACAAGCGTGGTGCGCGGAAAATTTTCCCGATTTCATCACAAGCGAAGAATTGCCTGTATCTTCACCGGATCTCAACCCACTTGACGACTTTGTTTGGGGTTATATGCTTCAACATATAGGCCCTATGAAAGGGCTTACGTCTGATCGATTCAAGAAACATTTGGTTGATTTGGACCATTTGGACCAATTGACCCAAATTTCTCAGAAAATCTTGCGTACCAACTGCGATAGGTTTACAAAGCGTTTTCTTAAAGTTATCAAGGAAAATGGCGAGAGATTAAAGGGTGTATTCGATAAAAATGGCACACACATATATACTCATCAAAATTAAACTGATTATCGGATTTTCTTGAAATTTTCAGGGAATGAAGAACTACTAATAAGTTTTGATTAACAACATTTGTTTTATTCAATTTCGTCTCCCATCTCGAATGCCCGCACCTTCCTTTTTACTCCACCCATCAAATTTTGTACAACCGATTTTCCCAGTGTTTTTGTTGTTTTTACCCAAATTTTCTTCAATTCTAGCTCTGTTTTTATAGTTTCGGGATGTTTGCAAAGTTTCATTTTCATAATTGCCCAGAATTTTTCAATTGGACGAAGTTCCGGTGAATTTGGTGGGTTCATATCCTTTGGCACAAAATTGACTCCGTTGGCTCGGTACCACTCCAATACGTTTCGAGCGTAGTGGCAGGATGCTAGATCAGGCCAAAACAGAGTTGATCCTTTGTGCTTCTCAATGAATGGCAAGAGACGCTTCTTAAGGCACTCTTCCGTGTAAATCGCACCGTTTATTGTTCCGGAAGTGATGAAGGGAGCACTTATTTCACCACATCCGCAAATCGCCTACCAGATTAGAAACTTCTTTGCAAATTTCGATAGTTTCTTCTTTCGAACATCCTCCGGAACATCAAACTTCGGCTTGGCAACGAAATATTCTTGCCCAGGAAGTTGACGGAAGTCGGCCTTGACGTATGTTTCGTCATCCATCACGATGCAACCGGATTTGGTGAGCAGCTTCGTGTAAAGCTTCCGGGCGCGGGTTTTCGCAGTGATGTTTTGTTTTTCATTCCGGTTTGGGGCTTTTTGCACTTTGTAAACATGTAACCCAGCACGCTTCATGGTTTTCTGCACAAGACTGACTGACACCTTAGACTTTTTAGCGACATCTCGAATTGACATGTTTGGACGGTTCTTGAATTGTTGTATGACTTTCCTGGCCATTTTACTGTCCATTGGACCACTTTTACGACCACGCCCTTCCTTCCTTTGGACACTCAGACGCTCCTTGAAGGTTCTTATTACACGAGACACAGTTGTATTTGCAATTCCAAGCCTTTTAGCAATCCACCGGTGGGACGCCCCTGGATTTTGATTGTGAGTGCACAACATTTTCTCACGGACAATTTCTTGTTTCGACGACATGACTGGAACTACTGAATGTATAACTATGAAACTTGGCAGATATAAATAATACACTATGGATAAGATCTACTCAAATTTCTAGGTTTTTTACTCATACGATTCAAAAGTTACAGAAGATTTTCTGTGTGCCATTTTTATCGAATATACCCTTTAGAATTGAATGGTTTATTTCTATAGCATGTATCTTTCAAATGAAAATAAAATGCTATGAATTGGTTGATTTGTTTTGCTGTAATCCCATTTTGTTAAAGTGACACCAATTGTGAGACACCCTGTAAAACCATATATTCCTTCGGCAATTGAAGCAACTCTAGTCTTCATTCAATCATTTTTATCTTGTTTATTTGGCTGAGTTGTATCCAAAGAGAGCCACCAAGCTGTCGGTTTGAAGCTCAAAATGGCGATAAACAAAAAAGGGTGTATCGTCACACTAAACTGAGAATGAATAAAGCTCTCCCGAAATGAGCGGTAGCCCCTTAGATTGCCCAAATTTAGAAGAATGACTTCAACAAATCAGCTCGAATAGTATCCTTTAAAACCTGCCATTTGAATTCCATCAGCATTCAAGTTCTTTTCCACCCAATACCATTTCCTCGGAACCCCGCCTCAAACCAGGAGGCGGAATCTCAAATTAGCACTACACACTCTTCAACCCAGACAAACCCCGGACAGACAAGCAAGCAACCGGCAACCGTCAAAATGCCCCGAGGGCCGCAGCTGGTGTTCCGATGTGTCATGTGTGCTCGCAGTTCGTAGTAGAAGGACGTTTAAACGACGACGATGATGTCCTCTGTAAATCGATTTCACTTTCATTTTCTTTTTCGCCATTTCACAAACAGTCCACTCACCCCTTCTTGGGCTGGGGCGACCAAGCTGTGACGAGGTGGAATGACACTTTCGCTTCTAGATTGTGACAGACCGCGCCATCAACCGACTGTCAGTCAAGGATCTACCCGGCTGCTGCGATGGAGTGATGTTATTTTCCTCCAAGATTCGCAATTT
This sequence comes from Aedes japonicus, assembly GCA_034211315.2. Taxonomy (NCBI): domain Eukaryota; kingdom Metazoa; phylum Arthropoda; class Insecta; order Diptera; family Culicidae; genus Aedes; species Aedes japonicus. The sequence goes on from JASCZW010008499.1 coordinate 20,313, forward strand.
GACAGACAAGTTGATTCGGTGCGTTTGGTTCTGACGTTCTGACGTACGCGCAAATTAAAATCGAACACAGGTTGGAGGGTGAAATCAAGTGGTCTGTTTCATTGTTTGTTGAGCTCGGTGATTTTTATGGCGGTTGATTTTACCGAGAAAACTTTTCGGTGGTAATGGAAGAAAGATTGATGACCGCCCGTGCGCCCATCATCAGTCAAGAGCTCTCCAGGCTGAGCAGCTCTTTTATGGCTGTGGAGTGCCTTTTCATCACAACTACACCCAACCGCGTAACGGTCCTTGATTGGATTCCATCATCCTGTTATATACTGCGGCCCGGAAGAATAACTCATCCGTGCCCGTCAAGGTGACAGTTTTCTTGAATGAAGATATCAAGTGCGTGTTCTTCTCCTCCCCTGCCAACGGCGAAAAGGCAATTGACGACGGCTGACGTATTTTTCTTTTATCAATAAGAGTTCTGGGAAAATCAATCTAGATTGTAACCACCGCGGCCGACATGCGGCTCAAAAACGTTGACATTGCCAAAAGTCAACATTTTTCCTTACACAACCGTCGAAAGTAGCAATAATGTTGATGATGATGACAATAATCAACAAGCCGCGAGTTCTAAGGCCCGTGTGAGCATAAGAACGGTCGTCACATGGCACAGTAACTTTTGACGTGTCCTGACGGGAAGGTCTTAAGCAATAGGAGCTTAGTATTTACGGAGCCGTGGCTTGTCTCATGTTTCAATTTGGAAACAACAAGCTGCTCGAAGCAACCCGGTCTAATCAATGAAGCCGTACGGATATTGATGACGCTGACGGCAAGGGCAATAATATTCCGCTGTTTTTCTCGTTTGACATTCCCACCGCAGCACACATGTGGCAGTCAAGAGTACACAGAGAACTGGCCAAATTCATAATAAAATGGTAATGGATGGCAATAAAAGTAATAGAGTAGGCGCTGATTCTCTTTTTCGGTACAAGCAAGCAGTGCTGTGGTCTGTGAGAAGTCCAACTCCGGCAGTGGTTGTTTGCTATGCCTCCCAGTAATGGCGAAAGCTCGTAGGGAAGTCTTTCGGAATGAAATAGAATGCGAACGTGTTTGAAATCTTGATTTGCGAATAATGGCCTCTGCTACGGCCGGCGATGCTCGGGAAGTAAATGGGGTTTTGTTAGTCCATAACCATTTATGGTCGGTAAGCTGGAAAATTCCTGGTTTGGATTAACGGATTTTGCTCGACTCAATTATCTTACTGTCAATATGTATTATCTGTCGGGGTAGGGGGAGGATAATAGACTCGGTAAATGGACAATGCTTATCTTATGCAGGCAAAAACGAACTGTCAAAAACAGATGCCAGGCGAACGTTGCTAATATCGGCAATCAATAGGAAACTAGCGGTTTGAAATTGGTTCACTGTTGTGAGACCCCTTGGTCCGAAGTACACCAGCCTATTCTTGCGCTTTTCGGTACTAAAGGGTGTTTTGATCAAAATTTGGTAGACTTAAACTTGACGCATTTCCTTTCATCGTTCATTAAACAATTTTGCACGCCCCTCATTTTGAAGATGTGTACGTGTAGCTTCGTGCTTTTATTTTAATTTTGAGATTGGCACTTCCGTTATAAAAATGTCGTCGAAGGAAGAGAAGCAACGCATCAAAATTTTCAAAATTTTCAAGTTGACGAAATTGTTGAATGTGGCTAAATCAACTGTTACCAACGTACTCAAAGTGTTCGGTGAACGTTCGTTGACAGCCAGGAAAGCTGGATCGGAAAGAAATCGAAAGCCGGAGGCCTCTCCGTCCGAGATGTCGCAAAGAAGCTGGGAGTGGCACCTTCAACCGTGGATAGAGCTAAACAACGAGCTGGACTGTCGACTTACGAGAAAGTGGTTACTCCAAATCACGACGATAATCAAAACACGTCGGCCAAAGCACTTCCTGGACAGGTATTTTATACGGCAACCGGACAGGGAAAGATATTTTCAAAGTTTGCGAAGACATATCTGATGTGGCAGGCAATCTATGCCTGTGGCTTGAAGAGCAACGTTTACATTGCGACCGGAACCGTCAACCAGGAAATTTATCTGAGCGAGTGCCTACAAAAACATCTATTGCCTTTCCTGAAGCGACACAATTGTTCCGTTCTATTTTGGCCGGATTTGGCATCTTGCGATTACGGAGGAAGGTCATCAATTGGTATGCTGCCAACAACGTTCAAGTGGTGCCCAAGGACAAGAACCCACCCAACACGCCAGAGCTCCGCCCAATCGAACAATATTGGGCCATCGTCAAGCGGAACCTTAAGAAGACTCAAAAAGCTGTTGTGAGCGAGAAACAGTTCAAGGCAAACTGGCGTTCTGCGGCGAATAAAGTGGACAAGGAGACTGTACAAAATCTTATGGTTAAACGAAAGACCCGGCAATTCGCATTCGGTAAAAAGGAAACTTAGCTGAATATTTCTCCTGTATTCTGTATTAACTGAACTTAAAAAGAAAAATAATTTGACTTATTATTAAAAACTTTGATCGACATACATTGACTAAACTATATACAATGTCTTTAGTAAGGACTCATGGCATATGGAACTTTTGAGTCGAGTTTCGTTTTTTTTCTTCAAATCTATTTATGAATGTTTATCGATAAAGTCGTTTTTGGTCGCAACAGCCGATCAATTCGGCAATCACTTTTGCTGATATCCCTGTTTAATGTTCGTTTGTTAGCTGAGTATTGAAAAAAGGCACTCCCCGGCTGGAACGGCACCTGGCGCTTCTAAGAAACAGATAGTGTCAGATGCTCTAAAAGGGAAACGAACCTACGCGAACGTGGCGGTGGGGTCAGAGGATACATCATCGCGACCAGGCTTCAGCTCGCCGCAAAAGGGGAAACCGCGGTGCTAAGCTCAGCGCTAAAGGCGCGACATCCAGGTCGCATGTAGTCTCAAGCACCACAGAGAGTCCGAAGGGAGTCCGAAGGGAGTCCGAAAAAAAGGGAATCAGGACGAAAAAAGAAATCGAAATGCGACAGGTGGCCCGCAAGCGTAACCCCGGAGTGGTCCTCATCGTCAAGACCGAGGCATCAAAGTACTCCGAGGTCTTGAAAGCGATGCGCGGGGATGCTAAATTGGCAAGCCTTAGGCACCGATTTGCAGAGTATAAGCGGTATCCACACCGGTGAGATGCTCCTGGAGCTAAAAAAGACAACAGCGCTAAAAGGCCCGGTGACCTGGCAAGACAGGCCTCAGGTGAGGGTGTGGAGATACGCGCCTTCGTCTCACAAGTGATGATCCAGTACAAGAACCTGGATGAGATCACCGAGGTCGACGAGATCTTCACTGCACTAAAGTAATAAACGACCCGTAACGCTGGTAGATTACCTTTTCGTGGTGCGTTACGAGGTATCAGAACTAGGGAACAAATTTGTTATTTGTAGTCAAAGGAACATATCTTAGTCCTTATTAAATTTTAAGTCTTATGAAAAGTGACAATACTCGTTTTGCAATTGTGCGAGGATGAGCTTAGAGTAAGTAAAACATGGTTAGTCTTCATTTATGTGAATTCTCATTGTCTATTTGATGTTCTATAGTTTGAATTGGTTATGACTAGGGTTCTGATGCATGGTCAGTATCGGAGTCATATTTTGTTTTCTTTGCAATGAATCTTATTTTGACTGATAAAGGGGGGCGCCTTTGAAGAGTGCTCTCACTCCTCAAAGGGTTTAAATAGCGGAAACTTTCAATAAAATTCGATTCATTGCCAAAAAAACAAATAATGACAACTGTAACAACACCGAATACCTCATCATTTCTCAATAGTGATGATGTAAATCAACATGCACTAAACAAAGGTTACGGGATATATTACAATAGATCTAATTACTGGTCGCAGTGGTTTATGTCCCGAACAGAGGAAAAAAAAAATAGTACAAGGTCGAGGTTGCCGCCGCAGACATACATGTTGAAAGTAACGAATGTGAAGGTGGGATGGTCCATATGCTCAGTTAGACTACACCAGCCGCCGAAGGCATGTTTCAAATGCCTAGAGAGCGGGCACATGTCCTGGGAGTTCAAAGGCCCAGATAGGAGCAACATGTGAAGAAGGTGTGGCAGCACAAGGTCCCCCCAAATGCATGATGTGCGCTGGGAAACCGGATAATAAGCACGTCATAGGGGGGTTAAGTACCCGGCCACTAAGGGTACGAGCCTTCGTATGCAGGTAACCCAACTAAACCTGAACCATTGTGAGGCCGCCCAGCAACTGCTCTGTCAGACAGTTTGCGAGTCGGCATCGGATACCGCTATCAATTCCAACACATACCGCATCCCAGCCGGTAATGAAAACTGGGTTGCGGAGAGATCCAATATGGCGGCATCGGATGACAACTTAGCTAACTGGCCTAAGCCCGTTGGTAATAGCGGGGGACTTCAACGCTTGGGTGCTCGAGTGGGGGAGCCGTCTTACCTACCCCAGTGGCCAGATTCTTCTGGAGGCCTTGGCTAGGCTCAATGTGGAACCAGCCAGCGAGGGTACAAACAGTACCTACTATAGAAACGGAGCGGAATCGATCATCGATATAACATTCAGCAGTCCTGTGCTTAGAAAATGGAGGGTGGATGGTGGGTACACCCATAGCGACCATGGTGGTTCATTATAATATCGTCCACAATATAAGGCAGCATGCGGAAGGATGAGCATCCACTCCATTTGCTTGCAGATCGAGGACGTCAAACTTTGATATAGAGTCTTTTGAAAAGGTGCTTGAGAGGGAACGAAAGTTACGCGAAACCCACGAACCTTTCGGCAAACGACTCGTTATGACACTTACACGAGCGTACGATGTGACCATGCCGAAGGAAGTCAAACTGAGGAATGGAAGATCGCCGGTGTTTTGATGGACGGAGTCAATCACTGACCTCCGAAGAACATGCCTCAACGCAAGACGGAGGTTGCAAAGAGCGCGGTCAGACGCCAAGAGAATCGAGTGTAGAGGGGCGTTAGTCGCCGCGAAGACCACTCTGAAGAGGAAGATAAAGGCCAGCAAACGAGCCTGCTTCAGGGCTCGTGTCAAAAAACGAATACAAATCCGTGGGGTGACGCCTATCGGGTTGTAATGGCTAAAACCAGAGGATCGTCGGCTCTAACCGAGCTATCACCAGAGCTGGTGCAGCTGATCGTTGGGGGACTCTTTCCGAACCACGACTCAAGTCCATGCCCCCCGCCGCCGTTGATTTGTCCCATGACCAGGGTTCCAGTATCCTAGACCAGCTGTCACAGCGATGGAAGGGTGGGCGGCTCAGCCATCAGGTCATCAAGACGGCTATCTTGCTGGATCCCGAAATGTTCAGGATGGTAAAGCAAAGGTGTCTGAACGAGGAAGTCTTACTAGACGCCTGAAAAATTCAGATCATTGGGTTGCTAAAAAGACAAGGAAGCCACCAGTAGTTCATCGGCGTTGGATACAGCGGGTAAGGTGCTCGAGAGGGTAATCCTCAACCTACTGACAAAATACACGGAGGGTATAAGCGGTCTGTCTAACAACCAGTTTGGCTACCATAAAGGGAAATCGACGGTGGATGCCATCCTGAACGTTAGCAAGACGGCTGAGGTGGCAATTCAGCGCAAGAGATGAGGAGTACGCTACTATGCAGTGGTCACCCTTGAAGTGAGAAATGCATTCAATAGCGCCAGTTGGGTGGCTATCACCGACTCGCTCCAACTCCTTCAGGTTCCTGGGTACATAGATATGTGGTGAATCCATTGAAGAGGTCGAGCAAACGGCCTCGCACTCCATTGACGTTGTGGAGAGATGGATGAGTTCCGGGCAACTGGAGCTAGCCATAAGACTGAGGTCACGGTGGTGAATAATCGAAAATCGGAGCAATATGCGACGATCAGTGCAGGTAACTGCACAATCGAATCAAACAGGTCTATGAGGTATCTTGGGGTCATGATCGGCGATAAGCTGTCCTTTATCAGTGCCGTTGATCGAGTCTATACGGGATATATATATATATACGTTACACCACAGGCGACCGGCCTATCCACACTCGAGGCCATCATCCAATCGCAACATCAGCAGAACCCAACCGAAGCCCATAGCAACAACTAGAGGAACCAGGCACACAACCGCATACGGATAAATCGATGACACGACGAACCAGACAGATCACGCAGGCAAAGGTTGCATCAGAATCGATCCACCCGAAGGATCGACGAGTCAGCAGAAGTCAACGGAGAAATATTATAAAAGTGATTTGAATTGAATTTGGCATTTAGTCTTTAAGTGTGATTTATTGTATACAGCTCAGAGTAATAAATTGTTTTTTTTATTAAATGCTCAAGTAGCATCTTATAAGTTATATATATATATATATATATATATATATATATATATATATATATATATATATATATATATATATATATATATATATATATATATATATATATATACATAGAAATTCGCGATTTATGAATTTCTGAATTTCGATTCTGAAATATAGAAATTTGTGTTTCAAGAAGGGGGGGGGTTTGAACTTCCATAGGAAGTTGTCTTGCCTCCAAAAACCTCCACATGCCCAATGTGGTTCCATTTGCTTGATTTGTTCTCGAGTTAAGGAAAAAAAATGTGTTTCGTTTGTATGGGAACTCCCCTTCCAGAGAACGGAGGGGTCTCAAAATACCATGAGAATATTTCTGTCTTCAAAACCCTCCACATATCCAATCTCATAATTTGTTCTCGAGCTCTGCAAAAAAATGTCTCATTTATATGAAATCCCCCCCCCCCGCCCCTTTAGATAAGCTTCGGGTCTCTAACAATCATCAGAATCTTCCCCGGCCCAAAACACCTCTCCATACACAATTTCTAGCCGATCGGTTCAGTAGTTTTCTAGTCTATAAGGTTCAGACAGACAAACAGATAATTTGTCAGACAGACAGAAAATTATTTTCATACATTTAGATAGATTACCTTGGTTACTCCTAATTTGTCAATTTTCAGGACATTTAAAAAACAGGTTTTACGTCATATTTTTATCTCAAAAGAGGTATGAAAAACTAGCATTTTTTCGCGTCAACTCGTAGCGACACATCTGGCGAATTTCTGGTTTTATCCATTCAGGCTCAATATTTCAAATACTGTACTGTAAAAATTGCATTACCAACACTCAAAAGAAGCGCATGTGAGGACCAGAACCCAACAAATATGTATATGCTGTTGTTCAGCTTTTTCTTCTAGAAAACTGAATAACTTCTCCAAATTTGTTTGCAGAAACGGTTAAAGGTTGCATCACGGAAAAATGCAGCAGTTAAACTACCCATTGGGTATTTTCTCTTGAAAATTTAGGTAGAAGTAGTTTAGAGTGTTTTTGTTTGTTGTGTATTTTTATCGCTGTCAGTTTTTCGGAAATTGGAAAAAATTGCGTCACCCGAAAAGCAACGTAGCGAATTTAATTTGCGCTCGGAACTGGAAAATCCTCAACTCCCTCGGGACATCAGAAAACAACTCGGAATCGTTTAGTCAACGGTAAGTCGTGCGATTAAACGTTACTATGAAACTCTGAGCATCAAACGGAAGGAGACATGTGGTTAGAATGGATGTTATATTAGTAATCAGGATCACAAGCGAGTCGTGAAAGCTTCTAAGGGGAATCCCAAATGCATCGGATGTGGCCAAAAACTTTGAATTCAAGTATTTTGTCCAGAGAGCCAATGACCGAGAGGCGCTGCATAGGTAAAAAGTACAGAAGGCACCAAATCATGACGAACGGCAAAATACGGTGTGAAACTCACGGGCCCGGAAACTGTACACCCAGATGCTGACGAAGCCTCATTGTCTCATCATGGATGATGAGACTTCAATGCGGACTTCCGGCAGCTTCCGGGGCTACTGTTCTTGACCGCCCAGCACAAGTTTGGTGTTCCGGAGGAAGTAAGGAAGCATACACTTTCAAAGTTTGTCAAGAAATACATGATTTGGCAAGCGATTTGCTCATGTGGCTAACGAAGTGCGCCGTTTGTGACTACTGGGATGGTAAACCGGGAGATCTATCACATGGAGTGACTACAGAAGCGTCTGCTTTCTTTGTTGAAGCAACACGATGGCCCTACGACCTTCTGGCCGGATCTAGCTTCGTGCCACTATTCAAATTTTGTCCTGGAGTGGTACGAAGCCAACCGGGTCACTTTCGCACCCAAGGGTATGAATCCCCCTAGGCACCGGCACTAAGGCCCATCGAAAATTACTGGGCTTTTATGAAGCAGATACTACGGAAGTATCCCAATATTTCATCTAATAGGTTATGTTTCATCGTCTGAAAGTTTCAAAAGGATTTGTCATCTAGGTAATTTTCTACAACGCTTTTCTCCGTGATGCAATTTGATGTGACACACCCTTTTTTCGACATTGCTATTTGTTGGGAAGTGCTTTCGCTCGACGTTCTGTATCTTATGAACTATCATGTTTTTAGCCAAATCCTTCATAGAACACGTTTTAAATAACGTCTGCATACGAAATATATGAAACGAAATTACATTACATCTGGTGGATTTTGAGCTTTGATATTTTTGAAAAACTTGCGTCTAAAACACATAGGCCCTCTTAAAAAATTTAGTATTGTGTCGCATTGATCTGTAGACCATTGAAACAATATGTACACCTTTTGCAATACCGAAGTGATTTTGTTATTGGTTATTTCTACTAGATATTTTATGAAAATGCTCTTTTGTCCCCGACGACGTTTAATAAGATGCCCAGCTCGTCCATCTCTCGGACCCCTCCCGTCAAACTACGAAACATTTTTCTTAATCATTTTCCCAGGCTGCTGATCTCCCTCCGCGATTTTCCGACCAGTTGATGACAGCATGCTGCCTGCCCTAATCGCGGTAGGCGTTGGTTAATGGCATTCATACCCCTGGTTTGGCTTCTTGAATGAAACTCGGAGGGAAAATTATACAGCCCCTAGCCTCAAACAACAACAACTTCACTTGCGGAAACGGAGCAGTTGCGGTATTAAAATGTAATTACTGCAATTTCGCCGCTCCATCAGGGCCGCCCAATCCCCCACTCGGGATTCGTAATTAGCGATAAGTGAGGCATCATTCGTCAGCATGAAAATGACCTTCTCCAGCGGATAAGCCTCGCTTCAAGCGTCGTGCATCCGAACTGGGTCAATTCTCCGAGAGTTGCAAATTTGGCTTGTTTTGCAGTGGAGTTAGTTTGGCTGCAGAAAGTCTCGAACCCATCGACATACCGCAAAGGACGCGGTGCGGCGAAGGCTGAAATGTAATCAGTGAAATGGGATTTCGTCCTCTTCAAAGCATAGGTAAATGGTCGGGTACTTGGACGAGAGAGATGATGCCGCATGTGCATAAATCGTAGATGAGTAGGTGAATGAAATGGGATACCTTTTCAATCCAAGACAAGGTTACATGATGGCTACAGTATGCGGTCTGATTCTTCTCGGAATTCAGGAGTAAATAACCTGTGAGAAGTAATCGCGAAGAATCACACAAGGACTACCCGAGTAAATAGGGTTATGAAAATTTACTGCTCGGGTTTACTTGGCAAGGTAACCGAGACGTCATCACGGATCTTCTTTTATCCGATCATTTTTCATCTTCATAAAGCAATTCTTCTCACAATGAGAATTTTTCACGTGCAGGCTTTTTTCGCCAACTAGGCCACCAGCCTACTGGGTATGCTCATGCTCTTTCTTCTTCGGGGGAGTAATTTTCTCTGCATCAGCCCTCTGTGATCCCAGAAGAAAGAAGAAACAAAAACTCATTTTGTTGTAGAAGCCTTCGCTCAAAACGGATCGCTTGTTAATTTTATGGGGCATGTCGTCCCACCCGTACGTTTGCCGACTGGCAGAGGCGGCTGCAAAATCTGATTTATGTTATGATGCCTTTTGGAAGTTCTGGATCATTTTCACCGAACTCACATCATCGGCTTTGCATCAAAGAAAAATTCTATCCACACCGGCTTTTTGTTTGCTTTGAGTGATGAATGAGTTTGATATTATTTTTTTAAGATAGCTCTAAATCTGATGGGATCTTGTTGAGATGGATGTTGACTAAACGAATATTAAAAGCAATAGCACCTTTACAGCATTGAATGGCAGCATCCGAAATTCGGTTATGTCAGTTCATTGAGTCTAGTCTACACCGGTACCATCACAAACATGTGGTTGATTAAAACGATGAGCATAGTAATCACCGAATCAACTTTCAACTGAAGACTACGCAGTGACAATCCGGGCGATTCTAACATGAGCATGATTGAGCACTCGAGGTTGCTACAACGTTATTACTAAATCTGCTCTAATCACACATGAGCATTTCTCTGCGAAATGAGCAAATGACTGAACTCGACCCTCTACGATTTGGATGAAACTTTGCACATGTCTTCGGAATTGGTGACGATGGATTTTCCGCCGGTTAAGGGAATTTTTTGACTCAAGACAAATTTTTCAAAAGGGCGTATGTGTTTTGTCATGCGTATTTTTCAAAAAATCATAACTCGAAAACCGTTGGTTGTAATAAAATTGCGTCTGAGAAGAAGTTGTAGATAATCAATTTGACTTTATAAAAAAAATATGTACTGTAAAAAAAAAATTTCTTCAAAAAAAATCTAAAATTAGACTTAAAAATCAATTAGCAAATCTGTCCAACGTACGATTTTTATAATTTTTGTTTCAAAAGGCTTTAAGTCATACAAAAAAGAATAAAAGTTGTTTTACGATGGAGCAACTTAAGATGAAAAAGTTCTTAGAAGTAAGAAAAATTCAATTTTGTTCTAATTTATTGTTTTTGCATAAATAACCATATTTTAATAATATAATACGATTTTTCTAATGATTTTAAACAAAAATGCTCTTGGTGAGCAACATTCTAAATGTATCCGTTTTCGAGATAATTTGAAATTAATGTCGAAAAAATGGCTTTTTCCATGAAAATATCCCTTTTTCAAATGTTAGTCGTGATTGTCCATCTGCAAAAGTATTCTTTTAAAATTGTACATCAAATTTTCTACAATATACTTTTTATTACCGAGAATACTAGACAAACTGATTCCTGATATTTACTGTAGGTAACACGACAAAATTTGCTGCTTTTACTTACAGTATATTATGAAAACCTAACCCGAAACAAAAATAATTAGTATTCATGTTAGTGTACAAGCGTATTTTGTTCAGGTAGAAACATAATGTATTTAATTAGTTAAACTGTTTATACCAGTAAGAATACAATTGTTACGCCCATTTATACCTATTCATGCATTCCCTTTGGTGTTGACAGAAAATATAATTTACATGCATACCCCTGCACATACCAATATTTCAAAAAAGTACCTAAAGTGCGTACCTAGTACGTATAAAAAGGATTACATTACAAAGTCATGACATCAGTTTAACAGTGTCTTCCATAAGTAGCGTAAAGTGTAAAACGATTTGAAATGGAACTCGGAACAAAGCATTGTTGTGAACCTTTTCGTGAAATCGGGAGACGGTGTTTGCCTAAACTAGAAATTTAACTGACAAGTTAATTGAAAAACTTTTATCCATGCAGTGTACGGTCCATTTGGACACGTCATTTAGAATTTGTGATTCATGTCGGTTATATTCGTATCGTCGTAATCCTGTCGAAAGAGTGGAGCAACCAGAAAACGGTGGACATGACGAAGTACCAACCACATCACGGAACGATTTGGAGGAAATACCATCGGCAGCTTCAATTACCTCGGCATCTTCTCAGGACAGTGACCTACCGGATTATTCCAGGATACACAACATTGCGTTATTCAATAATGGAATTGCAGGAAAAAATGTGTCTCCGAATATCCGTTAGAGAATTTAAAAACGATAAACACCGTCGGCAAAAATTTGCCGAAATTGTAGCAGGTATTAGAAAATATCTATTCAGCTTACCACCACAAGAAGAAGTCGAAGAGTTAGCTACATTGAAAACAAAGGTTGTGGAATATGATGAAATTATTTCCAAATTGAAAGAAAAATTCATAGAACCAGATTGTTCGAGAATAGATAAAATACGTATATTAACAGTTTTGCCTAGTTCGTGGACGATTCAGCAGATAACGAGCAAATTTGAAACAAACAAATACCTTGCATTACAAGCAAAAGAATTGGTAGCCGAAAATGGAGTACTGGCTACCCCCAACGACAGATCGGGGAATCGTTTGAATCCGGATATAAAGAATCAAGTGATACAATTTTTTGACGAGGACGACATCAGCAGAGCCATGCCGGGACAAAGAGATTATGTCTCTGTAAACACTAATGGTAAGCGTCAACAAATTCAAAAACGGTTATTACTCTGCATCACTTAGAGAAACTTTCACTCGATTTAAAGAAGTCAGTGAACATAAATTGGATTTAGTACTTTTGCAGCATTACGACCAAAACATTGTAAATTGCTAAATGCTTCAGGTTCTCACAACGTTTGTGTTTGCGCAATTCACGAAAATATTGATTTAATGCTTCACAGTTTAATAAAATATTCATTCAACACTGATTGTAATCAACATTTTGAGAAGTTATTGTGTAATTCATCATCAAGATCAAAATATTGTTACCTCCGTGAATGCGAAAATTGTCCCACGCTGTCAGAATTTGAGATAAGATTTTTAAAAGAACTTGAGAAACATAACTTGTCTGACATATCGTTCGAACAATGGATTACAACTGATAGATGTAATTTAGAAACGATATTAAAACCCGTCGATGAATTTGTTGAATATTTTAGCGAGAAATTAGAAAAAACTATTAACTCATGATTATATAAAACAAATCAATCTAAATTTTTTAAAAATACAAAGTCTTCATTAAAAGAAGGAGAAGTAGTTATTATTTGCGATTTTGCAGAGAATTATTCATTTGTACTTCAGGATTCTGTTCAAAGTCATCATTGGAACAATGATCAGGCTACAATTCATCCGTTTGTTATTTATTATATGGAGTCAGGAATGCTAAAAAATCTAAGTTTTGTTGTTATATCAGAAGTTCTAAGACATGATACAATTGCGGTACAATATTTATTTCTAAATTACTAACGTATTTAAATCAACTAATGAATATAAAAAAGGCCATTTTTATGTCTGATGGTAAGGGACCATGTGATGCAATTGGCGGCACATTAAAACGAATGGCAATAAGAGCAAGCTTGGCCAAACAACATGAACATCCAATAACAAATGCGAAAACTTAGTATGATTGGGCTTTTAAGAGAAATCAAGAAAATTTCACAAAAATGTCATTTTGCTATGTTTCACAAGAAGAATATGAAGAGGGAGCTGCAGAATGGGGTGGTAGTTATCAGCAAACAAAAATGATTCCTGGTACACAGAAATATCACTCCTTCATTCCAGTTGCAGATAACAAAATCGCTGCGAAAATATTTTCAACTGACGAAATACTGAGTTTTCATAATATTTATAGGAATGTTAGGAAATAGTGTTTGTAAAAATGTAAATACAATTTTTTTTTAAATAGTAGAAAAAATAAATAAATCATGTATGAACAAAAAAAAACTCAAAATTTTTATTTGGTAATTAAGATTCGTTAATTTCGTTAATTAAGAAGATGTTCAATCTTCTTGGTGTCAAAAGGATAGTTGTTGAAAATTTTATGTACAATTTGAAAAAAATACTTTTGAAGATGGACAATCACGATTAACTTTTGAAAAAGGGATATTTTCATGGAAAAAGTCATTTTTTCGACATTACTTTCAAATTATCTCGAAAATGAATACATTAAGAATGTTGCTCACCAGGAGCATTTTTCTTTAAAATCACTAGAAAAATCGTATTATATTATCAAATATGGTTATTCATGCACGAACAACAAATTGGAAAAAACTTAAATTTTTCTTACATCTAAGAACTTTTTTATCTTAAGTTGTTTCATCGTAAAACAACTTTTATTCTTCTTCTTATGACTTAAAGCCTTTTTGAAAAAAAAATTATAAAAATCGTACGTTGGACAGATTTGCTAATTGATTTTTAAGTTTAATTTTTGATTTTTTGAAGAAAATTTTTTTTTTTTACAGTGTACATATTTTTTCATAAAGTCAAATTAATTAACTACAACTTCTTCTCAGACGCAATTTTATAACAATCAACGGTGTTCGAGTTATGATTTTTTGAAAAATACGCATGACAAAACACATACGCCCTTTTGAAAATAATGTCTTGAGTCAAAAAATTCCCTTAACCCGCGGAAAATCCATCATCACCAATTCTGTGCAAAGTTTCATCCAAATCGGAGAGGGTCGTGCAAGATTTTGACTCTTTCCGGCTGATTTCATCTGGAAACGCTCACATTGTTTAATTGTTGTTTGCCAGGGAATCCTCTACAGTTCCACGAAATGTTAAAAGAACGGGATAGGGTGGAAGTAGGGTTTGGTCTATTAAATGATACGCTCAAGTTTTGTCTATCTGTCTTTTCAGATTATTCTCTAGTTTGTTTGTTTGTCAGAAATTGTGATGGTAGTTTTGTTTTAATTTAAGACAAAGGATATTTATTATAGTACTTGAGAGCCGATTTAAAAGGATTTTTATCAACAGTAGGGATACTTTTTTATTTTATTACTATCGAGATTTTCAGCCTCGGGCTGGTTCATCTCCAATCGTAGTCACTTAAACACCTTCTGGTTGTTTTTTTTTTGTGACGAGTACATGATGGGTGAGATTTGAACTTGCAACATTGCACATTGGTCCGAAAGGGCGATTTTCAGGAATAAAATAAAAAGTGCACTTAGATGACGTGTAATCGATTTTGTGTCTTCAAAGAAGTTTTTGATAAGATTAAGGCGCATCTGAAAAAGGGGTCGTCCATAAACTGCGTTCATCTGGGCACGATTTATTTTTTTAAACTTTTTTGTGTGACGTTTTAGGCTTTTGAAACATTCTACAAAATTGTAGAACTCACAATTTCCATAAACTTTGCACAAAACACCAACTTGCTATCTTGTTTTTTTATTGAGATATGAAGCATTTTATATGGGAACCCCTTTAAAATCGGTTTTTAAGCTCTAACTTTTTTCTTTGATTTTCTCTCGGTCTACTATGTTCTAAAAAGTTTTTTCTTTTACTTAAACACACAACTTTTACGAAGACAGCAATACGCTATCATTTAGAACTGAAATGATACCAGCGTTTTGTTGTTCAAAATATGCCATTTTCCAAGGGTTATATCTCAAAATGGCGCAAACATTTTGGAAATAAAATTACGTGACATTATGGTAAATATTTGACTTAACATTTATATGTTTTAATATATGGGGGGTAATTGATAATTACTAGGTGGGCATGAATCAAAGAAGTGTGGTATTCGGTAAAAATACAGTCTTCAATGAGCTTTTCAATTGTAATTTCTTACTTTGAGTTTTCCGCGGCATTCTATGGTGAAGAAAGTTTTTCTTTTCACAGAAACACACAAAGTTTTGGATGATAGCTGTTCTCTAGCCTTTAAATTTGAAAAGATACAGGCATTTGTTTTGCCATCATGATACACAATCCGGTTTATGGTATAAACGAAGCCATCTTGACAGCGATTGACAGCTCACACATTCCTTGAAACAAATTTGAATTAAATTACTTTATGAACTTTCGATAAGTCCTGAACTGCGAGGAAACTTTCACCAGAACTTTGGGATAGTTCTCTCCAGAGTTACTTCAAAAATCTTCTCAAATTTGTTGGAAGTTTCTTCCTGAGCTTCTGAAAAGTCATCTTCCTAACATCAGAGAAGTTGTCTCCTTAACTTCGTGTAAGTTCCTGAAAATTTCTGGAAAATTCCTGCTTGAACTACTAGGAAGCACTCCTCATACTGCAGGACAGGATTTTCCCGTTTTTCTCAGAAGTATCTACCTGATCTTCTGGTGAGTCCTGAACTTTGAGAAAACCACATTCAGAAATGTTGGAATGTTCGATTCGAACATCAGGAAAGCTCTCTAGTACTTCTGGGTAGTTCCAACTAAACTTTTGAGACGTCTCCTGCGGAACTTCTGGAAAGCCCTCTCCTGAACATCAGAGAAAAAAAAATCCTGAAATTTTTGAGAAATTCCTTTTTGATCTTATAGGCAGTGGCCGCTCTGGTAAGTTTCTTCCTCGGGTTCGAGGAAGTTATTTCCTGAGCATATTCTTTCTGAACTTGTGATAAATTCCATTCTGAAATCCGAGGAAAATTGAATTGAAACTTTGGGGAATTCTTCTTCAAAATTACTAGGAAAATTCGTTGGAAATTTCGCTTCCAGTTCACAGCACTTTTTCTGCCACTTCGCATTCTTCAAAGCGTCTCCAATGGAGACTCTCCATTCATCCAGTACTTAGCCTGCCTTAACCAAGCCCAGTAAGAGATCCTCCTCGGGATGGCTTTCTAGCGTGATTGCAAGGCTTCCATAAGATTTCGTGAGGCTAGACCCATTCGTGAGCACAGTCACATCATACAAGTGGTTTGCCATGCTTCCACCTTCGTGTAGCCATTGTGAGCATAAGCTTCGCAGGACGTGCACCTTGCTGGAGAGAGAGGACCGCTCGGCACGGAGTAGTTTTAATATTATCTTTAACTTACGTTCAGTGATGATTAGTTTAAGCACACATTAATGAACAAGTTAAGTTGGTAACATCTTCACTAAATACTAACTTCTCATTCGTCAACTTACTTATGCTTCATTATTATTGACAGTATGATGCACGCTTAAAACTCCCTCTCTTTCTTTCGTATTACTATCCCTTTTTTTCACACGTAAAAGTTACTCAATTTTTGATTAGATCCACTTTTTACGAAAATTGAGTAACTTTTCCGTGTGAAAAAAAGGGATAGTAATACGAAAGAAAGAGATGGAGTTTTCAGCGTGTGGCATCCGATCCGTCATCGGTTAATTCTATAGATCATTGCAACGAAAGTATTAACCTCCCTTTTTGACAGTTCAGGAGCTTGTTTACAAGTGTTGAAGTTAACCACTCAATCAAGATTTTAATTGGCTTTTTCCGGATTCTGTACGTTTAGATTCAGGAAGCGATGTAAAAACAAGCACTGGTGTCTGTTTTCTTGCAATTTTACTTCAATCGTAATAAATTTAGAGCCCAAATTCTCAAACCGATTTTCAGAAAATATTTTAAGTCCGCGTAAACAAGCTCCCTGAACTGTCAAAACTTCATTGATGACGCCATCGTGCAATGATCTATTGCTGACGTTTCAGCCGATGCAACACCATCTGTCATGGTGGATTTATTCAGTTGCATTTACATCGTTAAAAGGACTAGCAGCAACAGCAATACAAGCTGAACACTGCATTAGGTCCAAAGTAACATTGAGAGATTCGCTTCGTCGACTGTCTCTTTCGTTGATAGTTTGTCTATTAAACGATTTACTGAGGTTTTGACTTATTGAATCCTTAATTACATTTTATTGTACCGTAATATTTGTTGAAAATACTTGAACATGTTTTGACATAGCCATAGGAACGCATAGAAAAAGTCGACGAAGAGAGTCTCCCATTATAACTCCCATTGTGACCTAATACATTATTCAGCTTGAATAGATCGAATTAATGGTCGCACACTCACAAATATCAACACGTTATTTTCACGTGAAATTTCAAGCAAAAAAAGAATATTACTTTTGATAAATTTCCCATGGAAGGTAAATATTTAAGCTTACTTTCAACAAAAATCAACGCTCTTGCGAGCGGCCTCTCGGCAGTAAACCGGAACATTCGCCATGATGGACGAAAACATTGAAGGAATGTTTTTGAGTTCTTTCTTCGTTTCATTTATCAATTCCCCCTGAGTTATGCGACAAAATTATTGAAGTAGGCCCATAATTATCGATGGGACGCAGCTGGGGAACGTTGGGCGGTTTCGCCGACTTGGGTACCACATCGATATTCAGCCGCTCCATCGCCTCCAACGATCGCTTCGAGTAGCCAGATCCGACCAGAAAACTGTGTCTTCGCCCTTAATGAAATTTCTTGATGAACGACGCAACTTCCGGCAGGCATTTCGTACTATAAATGTCCACGTTTACGGCCAGTCCAGAGCGAAAGAAGAGCAGCTTTGACATCCGCTTCACGCTGATTGTCAGCCACAGCAGCACTTTCTTGGGGAACTTGGTGTGTGAAATTAACTTCACCTCGGAGCTCACTTCCTTCGTGGGAGAAGTAAAATACGAAGTGCCCTGCCAGTCGTTGCCATCCAGGGTGAGACAGGTCTCGTCGTCCATCACCACCGCCACGTCGCGATTCACCGGGAAAATCGAGTTGACCATCTTATTCAGCCGCTGCCGCTGCGTCATTGCCTGCAGCTCCGAAACCAGTGGACGTGACTTCCGCTTCCTGACATATATGTTAATGTTTGCCAGGTACTTTTCACTGTTTGGCTGGTTGAACCGACCTCCCGGCCAAGCGCACGCAGCGATGTAGCCACTTTTCCGTCGGTCTTCCTCTTCAGCATCCTTTAGAGCTTCTTGTCGCTCAGAGTCGTCGGCCGTCCGGAACCGGGCTCTCTTTCGATGCTCTGATTGTTGTCTAATACTGCCAAGATGATGTAGATGCCAGAACGGACGTATCCGGCATCCACAAAGTGCTGCACGATGTCCGTTATCGACGCGACGGAGGAATGCCATTCATTGAACGCGCACACTTCTGAACGGAGTTGCTTCACTGTGTTTCAGGGAGGCCAGATATTTTTTTCAAATGTCTGTGATAAAAATTCAAAATGTCTGGGAATGCCTATAAAAATCTGTAAATTGTTTATAGAAAATTAGACTTCTTGCAACGAAGAGACGTAATAAGAGAGCGAGTTATGTCATTTTCACTATTTGTTTGATTAAATATGTAAACATGTCAGCATCTATTTCTTGGGTTGTAGCAGAGTCAATCTTCCGTTCCATAAATTATAAAGTTGAACTCATATTTTGTATTTTTATTTAAGATATAAAAAAAACTACACAGACACAAAAACGGATTTTTTTTGTAGATTAAGTCGAAGGCTGTCATTTTCGATTTATACATTTGTATTTTATTTCTGTAGGAGCCCCTCTCGAGGGAAGGGAGAGGTCTCTTACTATCATAAGAACTTTTCTCGCCCTAAAAACTTTCTATATATAAATTCGGATTTCATTTAATAAATATATATATATATATATATATATATATATATATATATATATATATATATATATATATATATATATATATATATATATATAATTCTCTGATCTTTGGAAGCATTCTCGAAAACTTTGTGGTTATATCGATAAACTTCTTGAGTTTTTGTATGCTTGTCAGCAAATCTTCAATGAAATTTCCTTACTGATCAAATGTTCCAAACGAGGTAAGATGGAAAGTAAGGAATTGTAATTCATGCATGAGAGTGTGTCCTCATAGTATGATGTAAACGATTGGTCAGATGGTGTGTTCCATATTTTAATATTGTGTCATCATCAATCATGAACATCAATATCATTATGGTCATATGAATGATTTTTGTATAGACTGCATTTTCGGTTAATCAGTGATCATCTCTTAAATTTCAGGGAAACTGTCTACTGATCTTCTCAAGACTCTTTACTAAAATGCTGGGAAATTTCCTCCTGAACTGCAGGCAAAAATCCTTGTGAACTTCTTGGCAGTCACTGCTTATTTTCTTCGAAATTCACATTTAAGAACCCAACCTTACCTTCCAGAAACATTTGCTTAGTTTTTTTCTGAACATAGTTACTTTCTAAACTTCTGATAAGTCCCATCCTAAACTACGAGAAAAGTTTCTGCAAAACTTTGAGTAAGTAATCTCCAGAATTTGTAGGATAATCTTCTTAAGTTGTTAGAAGTTTCATCCAGAACTTCTGAGAAGTTCTTTTCTAAACTGCCGAAACAATCTATTCCGAACTTCAGGGAACTAGAAAGTTCCCACTATACTTCTGGAAAGTTTCGTCCTGGTTTTATCAAAAATATCTACCATAACTTCTGGGATTTCGTGAACTTCGAGAATTTCTCATTTTAAAATGCTGGAATGTTCGATTTGGAACTAAAAGGAAGCTCTCTTGCACTTCTGGGTAGTTCCAACTAAACTTTTGGTAGTTCCAACTAAACTCTTGTGAACTTCTGAGGAATTCTTCACTGATTTTTTTGAAAAATTTCTTCTTGACCCTACCTGTAGAAACATACCTGTCCTCTCTGGTACGTTTCTTCCTGAAATTCAGGGAAGCTTCTTCCTGAGCTTATTCTTTCTTTGGGAAAGCAGTCTCCAAAATTTTAGGAAAATTTCATTAAATTTGTTCTTGAATCTTCTTCCTGGACTGCTGAGAAGTCCTCTTCTGAACTCTTGGGAAGTTTTCTCCAGAGCTTTGGGGAAGTTTTTTCTGGAGCTATTGGAAAATTCATGCTCAAATTAGAAGGAAGTACCGGAATGCTCCTGGAAAGTTTCATTCTTTCCTATCTAAAGAATTTTGAGAAACCCTTATTCTGAAATGTTAATATGTTCTCCTCTGAGCCTTGAAAAGCTGCCTAGCACTTCTGAGAAGTTCCAATTAAACTTTCGAGAAGTTTCTTCCTGGAACTTCTGGGAAGTTATTTCATGAACTTGAGAGAAGCTCTTTCCTCAACCTCTGTGACGCATCGTCCTGAGGATTTTTTTCCTGATATTTTGAGAAATTTAATGCCCTTCTTGGTTAGCTCACGTCTGGAATATGGTGAAGTTTTTTTTTCTGAACTTCTGGCAAGTGCAATCTTGAATTTCTGGGAAGAGATCCAAAACCTCTGAAAAATTCCAAACTTCAGAGAAGTCCTCTCCCCTACACTTCTTCCTGAAGCTAAGTCCTCTCCTGATTCTTGGAGAAGTTCTGTCTTGAAATTCGGGTAAGTATGATCTTGAACTTCGGTTTACTTCTGAGAAGTTTCTACCTGACCATGGAAGTTTTTTTGAAGAAGCTTGCTACCGTACTATACTGTTCAGATCCTCGTACGTTTTAAATCCGAACTTCATAGAATACTAAAGGTAAATTTAAAACATATTTTAAATGTCTGTAAAAGTCTGCAACACAAATAAAATGTCTGCTAAATGTCTGCATCGTTAAAAAAAGTCTGCTATACAAATGAAAAGTCTGCAAATTTACAGACATGTCTGTGAATATGGCATCCCTGCTGTGTTTACCATCACGGTTAGAGTTCGACTGATGGAGCTGTCAAATTTTGTCTGCTATGATTGATACTGCATGGGTAGTTTTGTCAAGAATCCTATATGTGACCTGAAATATGATAAAACTTGAAATATTGTTTCACACTTTCATACTAAACGCAAATAGTAAAACAATGACGACGAGAGATTGTCTGATTGTACCGTATTTGACACTTGAGTTACAATCTCCAGCATCCTTTTGGCCAACAGGCAATAACTTCCCCCTGATTATAGCATTGCGCTTCACCAGCATATTTCCAGCTCACAGGCTCCTCGTCACAGCTGATGTCACTTTCTCCTACGCTTTCGCTCGCAAAACTCACAGTTCTAAATTCGATGATTATGCAAATTTAGACAATAATCATAAAACGGGATGGTTCACACCGTTCGTTTTGGTTCGCCACCCGCCAGTCGGAGCGAATTCCAGCTGGGAAAGTGCTCAGCAGAGCGTGGCAGAAACTATTTCCGACGAATCTCATACCCTCAAGTAGGCCATTTTTCTAGATTTTCCCATTCTCATCCCCATGGCTTCGAATGCGTAGTTTGCTGAGATTCGGATTTGGTTCGATTCATTCTAATGACCCAATGCCCATTCTGGTGGCATGTTTGGAAGCTTTGACGAAAACTTAAACTACCGAATGGAATCGGGTCAACGAAAACGATGACGCTTTCGTGGATAAGCAACAAAGTTGACTTTGCCCGGGCAAGTTTGGTGGCGCCACCTTTTCACGTCGTCGTCGTCGTCGTCGTCGCTTTCGAGATAGTGATGATTGAAGTTTTCCCGTTTACAGGAAGACATATGTGTGTAAACGAAGGTTGCAATGTTGCCTAACAGCTTGAATGGAATTCAAGTTCATTTTATGCCCGGATATAATGATGACCTACTGGTCGTATAATGGTATCTAATGGTCGCAAAAAATTGGCAAAATTGCACGGAAAATTAAAGTCGGTCAACGAAAATGGTACGGAGCAAGAGCCAGAATAACAGGATGTATTTATTACAGTCTGAATGGGTTGATTTTGTTTCCCGCGAACGAGACTGTCTCCATCTTTATCTGTTTGGTGCGTTACGTCAGCAGGTCCAATTTCGGATTGGCAACCTGCTTGCTGTCAGCCTACTTGGATGTGCTCTTTTATCTGTTGGCAATGAAAATACCTTTTTACGAGTCTGGGGAGTTGCCGCAGAATGGTTTTTGTTCTGGCAGTCGCAATTGGCTCGCTCGTCCATTTGTGAGATTGCAGTTTCGTTTTCGAGGCAAGGTTGAATAAAAACTTACAATGGATGGAACTTGTTGGCAGTGCTTTAGGCACGTAATTGCAGTTGCTAACCAATGTTTTAAACGAGAAATCAAGCCAACCTGGTAAAGTACATAAGTGGAAATAACTTTTCAAAAATGTATAGGTGGTAAAAAGCAAGGTTTGAAAATATTTATGGATAAACAGTTGTCAGAAATAAGAATATCTACTGATATCCTTCAAAGCCTATGGCCTTCAATGATTAGCCAACACTTACTGCTGATAACGGTGGCAACAACCACGAATAAAATCACGTTAGAACAACACAGATCGTATAAATATTGTATACGATCGTATACAGATCGTATTAATATGAGTGCATAGGCCGCTCTCGGATATTGCAGTACTGAGAACATATCCCATTACCAAAGGAAGTTCAATCCCGAAGTACGCGGTCAGCAAAAAGCAGAAAGGTTAAGGCTCAATTTCGAGTAAGTCGAAGTCAACGTGAATAAAACACTCGAATACTGTCAACTTTCTCTAATCTGGCACCCAAAAGCAGCACCACACTCATGAGAATGATTGTAGGGGAGGACAGTACATAACGCACCGTTTAAGCAACATCGTGAATAACTAGGAAATGGAAGCTGAAATTTAAGAATAAGTTATTGAGTATGGTGCATTACGATGTTCTCATTGCAGATCAAATGTGATTTAAATTCAAGACGATGATTTTTCATGATTTTTTAAACCTCTTCTAATTTGATTCCAGAACGACACCGGGGTAAAATGCCTACTAAATTGCTCAATATGCTCCCCAAAATTGGGGTAAGACGCACCATAACACTGGGATATGATGCACCACATTATTGGGATAGCATGCACCACGTGTAAAAAGTAAAAACACGGCTATAAAACGTTACTCATTAGATGTGTTAAGTTAAAACATATCGCCAGGTCCTCTTAGCTCTGTT
Source organism: Aedes japonicus (assembly GCA_034211315.2). Taxonomy (NCBI): domain Eukaryota; kingdom Metazoa; phylum Arthropoda; class Insecta; order Diptera; family Culicidae; genus Aedes; species Aedes japonicus. The sequence goes on from JASCZW010008499.1 coordinate 43,708, forward strand.
TGGTAGTCAAGCAGCCTATGAGTATAACTCTTCAGTATAAACACGCTTAGAAAAAAGTACCCAAAGGATCAGTTAAGTATGGGAAGCACGTTGGGTATGATTGAGTTTATCTACCATTGGATTCTAATTACTTACTTTTGGGTAGAATTTTTCCAGAAGTAAGTTATTTATACCCAACGTTGGCTTCATACATTCGAGCGGTCGACTGGGTATTTTTTTCTAAGCGTGTAGACGTACACATAATACCAACAATCAATATGCAACTAGCATTTTGAAATTGGTTCACTGTTGTAGAACCACTTGGTCCAAATTACACCTTGAAACCAGCACCTTTCTATACATATTTGCGCCTTTGTTTTGATTTGCTGTGTTATTTTGACAGAATATTTGAGAGTGTGTAAGGGGCGCATTATTAAGCTTGGGACCGAGCTTGGGACCGATGTGCTAGTACTGACTGAGTCAAGAAAAAAATCGTTTTTGTATGGGACCTACTGGTCTTAGAGTTAGTCTATGATAATACCACGGTGCATTCTGCCACAGTTTTAGTTTTGCATGGTTTTGTCTAAACATTCTGAAAGTAAGTGGAATTATAATGAAGTTTTGATACTATCTTGAAGTTTTGTGGTGTGCGATATATGTGAAGTGAATTTACTATAAACTATGGATTTTAAAAGCTTATATGAATAACTCTATTATTTACATGTGAGGTACAGTTGGGATAATTTCTTCAATTTTGATCATATTTTGGTGTATTTAGTGCCATGTTGTACTTCAAAATTATCAGTTATGCTGATTTATTTCAAAATTGATAAAGTTTCATTCCATTAAAGCTATAGCTTTGAAGATTCCAGCATATTTATTGAGTGGGTCATTCTACCCCACCAGTGCATTTTGTACTGTTCTCCCCTAAGTTTCCTTGAGAAAAAATGTCACACAATGAAACTGTCACTTATAAAGTCTACACAAACTGCAATATTCACACTCAAGCAAAGAGAAACTCAATTGCAAGCTACAAGTGAGCAGTAATGAATCCTGTTCTCTCACATTCAGATGAAAAAAAATCACTCACGGTTTTTACGACTTTTCTAGAATTAACAACGCCTGTTTGCATTTTATTTTGAAAGTACATATCAAAGTGTTGTAATTGTCATAAAAAATTCTAAAATTTTCAAATGTCATATGGGACAGATATGCTTCCACCGGCAGTTCAGTGTCATACTAATGTTCGACTTCCGACGGATTCCAAAATGGCTTCGGACATCGATTTCCGACCTTAACACGTCGTCCCTTCCGAAATACCCATATTGTAGAATGTTTGGCAGCTCTTCACAAACCGGAAGTCACCATCTTGGATTCCAAAATGGCGTTGGACATCGATTTCCGGCCTCTATGACGTCGTCTTCGTTTCGAGAATTTCCATTTGTAGACTATTTGAAAAAAAATTCACAAACCGGAAGTCGCCATCTTGGATTCCAACATCGACATCGGACATCGATTTCCGGCCTCTACGACGTCGTCTTTGTTCCAAAAAATACCCATATTGTAGGATATTCGCTAACTTTTTTTTCACAATGGTGTCGGATGTTGCATAATATGCACAGAAAAAAATAAATTATTTTAACAAGCGTGTAAAATATCCCCTCGTTTAAATCCAAGCTAAAGGAGGCGTAAACAACGAAATTGTTTGCAACTTTTCATGTGTTATACAACAATATTGGCAATCTTTCTTACAACAGGCTGGATTCAGGCGTTATCTGGCTAAAATTTACTTGAAATATCCCATTACTTTCTGGCAGATGTAGCATTCCCTTTATGTGCATTAGATAACGCAGAATATTCAGTGTTTCTTTTTATCTGTGTGTGAACAGTCCCTCCACAGCACAAAATTGAAGGCGTAGGTTAACTAAACACCGAGGAAACTAATCTTCGCGTTTTTGACTTTGTCATTGTATGTACATCCTCAGAAAACACTTAGGCTTTTTTGGCTCTTTAACCACGTTATTTCAAAATCGTCGTAAAAAAAACCGCATTGTTTCGAAAATCGTCGCAAAAAAACCCCGTTATTTCAAAAACCGTCGTAAGAAAAACCGTGTAAAAAACCACAACCTCAAATATTCTGTCAAAATAACACAGCGAATCAAAACAAAAATAAAAATACTAGTACACAGAAAAAAATAATTAATTTTAAAAAGCGTGTAAAATTTCCCCTCGTTTTATTCCAAGCCAAAGGAGGCGTAAGCAACGCAATTGGTTGTAGTCCTTGGTGCGCCGTACAACAATGTTTGCAATCTTTCATACAACAAGCTTGATTCAGGCGTTATCTGGCTTAAATTTACATAAAATATCCCATTATTTTCTGCCAAATCTAGCATTCCCTTTATGTGCATTAGATAACGCAGAAAATTCAATGTTTCTTTTTATCTGTGGACCGAAAAACGCAAGAGTTATTGCATGTTGCAGGCTGCAAGGTGTTTTTCGAACCAAGGGGTTCTACAACAGTGAAACAAGTTAAAATCCCAAGTTTCATATTGATTGTTGATGAAACAGTTTTTACATTCAACTGCAATCTGCAAGTGAACCGTAGTGAACTGCATTATCAATCATATTCTCTGACAATGTATCGCCTCGCACACCAAACAAGTGTCAAACTGTTTCCTCATTGTCTCTTAACGTGCTGGAACTGTGTTCCGTTCCTCATTGAAGAAGCTCAAACAAAAGAACACTGTCACCAGCAGCTTTGAAAACTACCTTAAAAGCTATCTTGGTACTCCGACGGCATTTATCGCCACCACCTTTATTTACTTACGCATTCACATCAAAGTAGGCCTGATTTGAATTCAAGCTGCATAACTTCAGCTCTCAGCAGCCCGCCGTCGACAATAATGAACTGCTTTGTTTGCTAGACAACAAATCTGGCTCCAAAAGTCGTCTCGACGGATGAACGGTGCCGAGCTTCATTCTAGGACAACATAAGCGGGTTGGAAAAATTTGTCAACAAAACAATAAATACGACCTTGCCGACACAAGATGACCAACGACCGATAAACCCGGTTGCGGTTCGTGTGGATCGAAATGTTATGTACATACGACGATTTCCCTCGAAGCCGAGATTCCAGAGCGGGACAAATAAAACCAGTCTTCCAGGCTGAATCCGGGGAGAAATTGCGGTTGCGGTGCATCTTTTATGAGCGAGCACATCTCTGTTGTTGTTGGTTTCGCTTTGCGCTTTGGGATGGGCGGAAGATGACTTTCTCCTGGACGGAACGGAATGTGATTGAGGTGGAAATGTGGGGTTGTTTTATGGAGCATTTTAAGCTGGCGTTTAGCAGTACGTTCTGTTTCTTTCTTAGCATTTTAAGCTTATTGATTTCACAACTTGCTTATTGCTTGCTCGCACCTCAGTGTTCGATGCTAGGTACTGTACTAGGGGTAAGACATCTCCTAATATTGACGCAATATGGTGTTATAATGCCCAAGATTTCGAGGTATTACACATGAAATTTTGAGTAAATTTGGTTTAGAGCGTGTTTGATTTTGACGTTGGAAAGCAGCAAAAACAATATTAGAATATCTAAGTGAATGTATTAGACGAGTTAAACGCATATTAGAATTCGTCGTGTAGTATTGCCAAAACTACACACTGCCAAAATCTCATGTAAATTTCTGTCCTAGAGAACTCGACACATGCAAGCGTCCTTTAGCCACATAGAATGTATGTTGAAGAGATGAGAAAAATAAATTCAACCGAACGCATCTTTTGTCGAATTGCGTATGTTTCAGTTTCAGGAGACATATTTTTACACGAAATCTTTCTTTACGTTCCCCGACTATTACATTCCCCAACTTTAGGTTCCCGGACTATTTACAAACCTGAATTAGGTCTCGTGTAAAGTTCATAATTTCTAAGTGTGTAGACTGTGGTAAAAAAAACCCTCCCCTCTCCCATCCCCCAGAAAAGTCTATGTGGTTTATGAATAGCCCCTTTTAAATGATGACCGGCATTTCACGACACGGTGCCAGTGTGCTAAACATTTTCAGGAATATGTTATATTTAGGTATCTTGACTAAGAACGTTTCTCTCTTTGACAAAGTGGTTCAGTGGGTCATTGACCTTTTGAATTGTGATTCGCAGTGGCGCTAGTGTGCCAGTTTATTTCCTAAGGATCCTAACCATTTGGAAAGACGTTCTCTTTGGAGAAGTTTTTTGAGAGGAACTAGACGTTTTCATCAATGATCAGCAGTTCACAATCTTTCCGCTAGTTGTTAGCTTGGCGATAGTATCCTGTAGTTGACCGATGCCGACGCCACCCATTCATGTCGGGATCGTTGGTGGTCCATCCGCCGCCAGAGTGTGGTAGCGGCAGGTCCCACGAGGGCTCGCTGCCATTTTCTGAGGGTTCGCTTGCACTAATCACTGTTTTACTATTTTCCGCAACTGTACTATGTGCAAGTTGATGCCTCCATCGTCTTTGACTAGGCAGCCGTTGCTGGACAGCCATTGGTTATGCAGTCGTGTGATGGTCATCCTAGCCAGTGGTGTATTTGTAGCCAGCCGGTTGGCACTACCACGAAGTGCTTGTGTTTGATATAGCTAGCAGCCCTCATTCGGTAAGGCACCATTTGAAGAACACCAAATATACTATATTAACAATATAAGTCACTTCCCGCTTCTTTCAGGCGACCCTTTTTTTGCGCTTGGGGCGCCATAAGTGAGAAGCGCGGCAACAACTAAATGCACACGCTCAAACTAATCTATTCTGTTTTAGTTTTACCTAGCGTAATATTCCCAAATTGCTCAGCAGACAAATTGAAACGAATCACAAATTGTTAAACTAAGGTGTTTAACAATGCGTTTGATTTTACCATGCCTGCGATTAAATGAATGGTTAGGTTGATATCAACATGAGGTATGACAAATTTACTTCAAATTTTGAAGGCTGAACCATAAACGTAGTAAATTTGACTGAAATTACATGTTAGTTTTAAAAATAGGCATTGTCAGGTAAAATGGCAGTTTTCACTGCAAGATTTTTTTCTGTGTAGGCTTGTTTCCTGACTTTGCTTTGTTGAAATGGGGAAAATAAATTCTCTTCTAGGAGTAATGCCTTGTTCAGGCTACGGAGTTGTAACATAACACAAGGATTTTTAAAAACTATCACTATGAAAAACGTCATCTAGATAGTCTTGTATTATGTTACAACTCCGTAATCTTAATAAGGCATAGAAAAAAGCAAATTCTGACGTATCTGCGTTATTTTCAAAAGTGTACCGAGAAAAACTATATGGTTGTACCGACTAATAAATTTCGGTTACACATTTTTGACCGGTGACATTTTTACATCATCACAATATTGACTATGGTCCTGGTTACAGGAACTATTCTGACATTATAGTGAATATTGAATCAACTATTTAAAATGACCATTCAATTTTGACCATGATTATAGTTGGTTGAAAATCATTATTTGGTCCTAGTCATCCTAATCTCCAATAATGTTAAAATTGACTATCAAACTTTTCTCTGTGTGAGCAAACAATACGCATCAAAAGAGTATATTAGTTTTACCGTGGATACACGGTACAATGATTTAACCAAATTGATGGTTAAACATATTTTGCTAACCTTTTCTACCACCAGATGGTTCTGTTGGCATCGCTACACGGGTCGCCTAACATGTGTATGTGGAAAAAGGAAGTTACTTATATTGTTAATATAGTATATTTGAGAACACCCTAATTAACAAAGCCTATTTGTGACAATCACGTTTCAGCCGGCTCAAAAGAATTATACCAAACATAACAATACATACTTTTAGTCAATCCAAAAATTCACTGTTCAACATCAGAGGACAACACATTTGATTTTCAAATTTCAATTATAACCCTGAAACCTATGAATGCCATATTTTGTAGAACAGCTCAAGAAGAGAATGAATGAAAACCTATGCCAATGATACTATATCAATGACATTATGCCAAATAACCACTTGGATTCTAAATAATAGAAACAGGAACCTAACAAACGGCAACCGTCACGAAATATTGAAAATAAAAATGATATTAACATTCATTTGACATTGGAAAAGTAGAAAAATTTAAACTAAGACCAACAATCAATATGTAACTAGCGATTTGAAATTGGTTCACTGTTGTAGAACCCCTTGGTCCGAATTACACCTCGAAGCCAGCACCTTGTTATACATATTTGCGCCTTTGTTTTGATTTGCTGTGTTATTTTGACAGAGTATTTGAGAGTGTGTTCATGTGAGTTCATTATAAGGGGTGCATTATTGAGCTTGGGACCGAGCTTGGGACGATGTTCTAGTACTGACTGAGCCAAGAAAAAAATCGTTTTTGTATGGGACCTACTGGTCTTAGAGTTAGTCTATGCTAAGACTCCACTTGATCTCCTTAAAAAATAGACTGAAACACTTTTTCAACTATCACTCGTTATCGAAAGCAAATTCCGTTAAATTCCACTACAGAAAGCTTATGTTTCGACAGATAGGCCTATTTCATCTGGGAC
>JASCZW010008500.1:0-50189 GCA_034211315.2 Aedes japonicus
AAGGTACAAATGCGTAGCAAAGGAGGCGCACAATGCCATAAAGTAGGCCGGTACGTAAAAATGCCAAAGTGTGTTGTTAGAAACAGGTAAAACAGCCGTGTGCCGCACAAAAGAAAAACCAAACAAAGGTAGCAATGTAGCCTGCAACGGTAAAGCAAACGGCAAAAGCAATGTTAATGGTAGGTAGGTGCCAGTAGAAGAACCATGCCGTCCAGAAAAAAAACCGTGCAGGTAAAGTAAAAGGTAAACAAAAGAAGCGGTAAACATAGAATGTGTAATGCAGGTATGTAAATGTAAAAAAAGAAAAAAGGCAAATGTGTGTAATGAGCGTTGCTGCGCAAAAAAAGAAGAAACGTGTGGCGGCACGTGTGGCGTTCGTTTGCAGTAAAATGTCATGCAAAAAAATAAATAAATGCAACAAGCGTGTGGCAAAACCAGGCAGGTCGCAACATGCCGCACCACAGCAACGGTATAACAGGTGCCAGTGACATGCGTCGTGTGTGGTAGCAGGCAAAGATCCAGGTAGCGGTAGAACCTGCAACGGTGTGCCGTGAAGCGTGTGTGTGTAATGCGTGCAACAGGTAGAGCAGGTGTCATGTGTGTCGGTAAAGTGTGTGTCATGTGTGTGTGTGTGTGTGTGTGCAAAGAACAAACGGTACAGGTACGTGTGTACCAGGTGTGTGGTATGTAAAGCCGCGTAAATAAATATTGTGTGTGTGTGCGTGTGCGTGGGGGCGTAGCGTGTGTGGAAGCCGAACGTCTGTCTATGTCCCATACCCGACTCCGGTTCAAAAAGCACTACACAAGATGTACCAATGACGACGATTTCCATGTAACTGCTGAAAGTCTTCAGATTTACTACGCCGAGAAACCGTTTGTAGCGGTTGTTTGTAGCTTCCCAACGAGATCCTGAAGAAGCATTGATTGGACAAATGTGCATGTTCGTTAGCAGTTTCGATATGATCACAGAGGACTTGCACTGCCATGTCATATTCGATCGGTCCTTCTAACCTATCTGGCTTTGCAGCAGTAATCTTCCGCAGCTCCTAGCTAGCTCGCAGTTGCTAACTGTCACTGGGATGGACCATTGTGATGAAGATCTTCACGGCCATAGAAGGCACCAGTGTGGAGTCGAGGTAGCCAAATCAGCCATGTGGCTGCAAAGGGTCTACTTGGGATCAAAGCTGGCCACAATACGGCTGGCAGTAGCCGTCAAGGACTCGGCTCTAAAAGTGTCGAAACTCAAGGTGGGGTGGTCTGTTTGTGCACTAAGCTTGCACCAGCCGCAAAAGGCATGTTTTAAGTGCCTAGAGAGCGATCTACGTCGTGGGAGTGCAAGGGCTCTGGCAGGAGCTACCTATGCCGAAGGTGCAGGGAAAGGTCGCAATACTCGGAACTGCAAGCAGCCCCCAAAGCATGGCGTGCTCTGGGAAACCGGATGACAATTACGTCACGGGAGGCCCTAAATACCCAGCTTACAAGGATAAACCAAGAAGCTAACCACAGTGCATGTAAACCAACTAAACCTGAACCACTGTGAGGCAGCTCAGCAGCTCACATCAAGCTATAAAATCTGACCCATACCTGGCCGAAAGTCTTTTGTAATAGCGGACAACTTCAACGGGCGACTTCAATCCCGACCCCAACCCTTCAGGAAGCTGAGGAGGAAATTGGTCGGATGAAAAACAACAAAGCTGCTGGTGTTGACCAATTACAAGTGAGCTATCAAAATACGGCGATGAAGCACTGGCCCAGAGGACTAAAGAGAGCGTTAGTTCTCGAAGCCAGCCACTTTTGCGTGTGGCGCTTGTGACGATTTGAACATTTTAAGCTTGGTTCACATTGGATTATGTTTTTTTACAATATTTCTTTCTACCAAACTACTAGTAACAGTAATTAAGGTAAAACATTATAAGACCTGGCTGATAAACAATGAAAAAATACTGTCGTTTTAATTACTTTTCAATAATTTTTTCTCCGAATCAAATTAACGACAAAACACGACAACTTCCCGCCGCAAATATTGTGTTTGCTGCATAAAGCCTTCGAGAAAATCGAGCTGTCAAATTAGCACCACATGCAGCACCAAGTTTTCGGCTCTTACGATTGTTGTTCGTGGATGACAGCCGCTTCACTCCTGTGCACTGGCCAGGGCGCTGCTCTAGGTAATTACCAAGATTTGGGAAGAGGAAGTGTACCGAAGGATCGGATGGAAGAAATAGTGTGTTCCATCTATAAAAAGGGCGACAAGCTGGATTGCTGCAATTATCGTGCAATCACGCTACTGAGCGTCGCCTACAAGCTGCTCTCCCAAATTTTATGCCACCGCCTGTCACCAATTGCTAAGGAGTTCGTGGAGCAATACCAAGCGGGATTCATGGGGGCCCGCGCTACAACGGACCAGATTTTCGCCATTCGGCAAGTGTTGCAGATCGATCGAGACCTGCTGTGGCAGATTATGCCCTGACGCGGTTGATCAAAGCAACGACGGATCGAGTGATGGGTTGTTCGAGTATCTGGGAAACTCTCGATTCCTTCAAATCTTGGAGAGGGTTACGGCATGGTGATGGGTTGTTGTTTAACATTACATTGGAGGGTGTGATTCCAAGAGCTGAGATATACACGTGTGGAACGATCTTATGGAAGTCTATTCTAACTATTTAGCTTCTCCAATGACATTGATATTATAGCACGTAACATTGAGACGATGGCGAAAACGTACATCAGACTTAAGGCTGACGCTGGTAGGATTGGGCTTGTTATTAATGCGTTGAAAACAAAATATATGAAGGGAAAAGACAATGTTAGAAGGAAGAGCTCCATTCGCCCGCAGATGGAGGAAATCCTACTTTGATTTAGAAATATTTAAAGAGGTCTTGAGAGGGAACAAATCTTACATGAAATCCAGGAACCTTTCGGTGAACGACTTGTTATGTCAACTACACTAGCGTGTGACGCGACTATGCCTAAGAAGATCAAACCTGGGAATGGGAGGTCAATTGGTGGACGGAGTTGATCGCTGACCTCGGACGAACATGCCTCCACGCAAGACGTAGGTTCGCGTAGGGTGCAAAGAGCGCGGTCAGACGGTAAGAGAAGCGAGGGCTAGCAAGTGAGCCTGCTTTGAGGGCCTGTGTCAAAAAGCCAATACGGGGGACGTCTAACGGGTAGTAATTGCAAAAAACCAGAGGAACGGTGGCTCCTACCGAGTAATTACCAGACTCTTTCCGAGCCAAGTCCCTGGCCCTCGCAGTCCTAGATTTGTCCCATGACCAGCGTTATAGTATCCCAGACCATAACGCTGTTATAGCGATGGAGGCATGGTCGGCTCAGCCGTACATGCGTAACCACGTGGACATTGATAACGGCACAACGAGGGTTGGAGAGGAGGCGAAGATGACGAATGGCGAACTCATAGCCATAGTAAAGTCGCTAAAGGTAAACAAAGCGCAAGGACCCGATGGTATTCTGAACCTGGCCATCAAGACGACTATCTTGCTTGATCCCGAGATGTTCAGGGTGGTGATAGAAAGGTGTCTGAACGAGAGTGTCTTCCCGTACACTTGGAAGTTTCAGTGTTGCTACCAAAGACAGAGAACCCACCAGGGGATCCATCGGCATATAGACCAATATGTCTGTTGGATACAGCAGCAAAGGTGCTCAAGAGGGTAATCCTCAACAGACTGACAAAATACACGGAGGGTATAGGCGGATCAGTGCGGCTTCCATAAAGCTATCGACGGTGGATGCCATTCTGTCCACCAGCAAGACGGCCGAAGTGGCAATCCATCGAAAGAGGCGACGAGTCCGCTACTGTGCAGTCTTCACCCTTGACGTGAGAAATGCGTTCAATAGCGCCAGTTGGGTGGCTATTGCCGACTTGCTCCAACGCCTTCCGGTTCCTGGTACCTGTACAAGATTCTTGGAAGTTATTTCCAGAATCGCGTACTGGTGTACTATAGGCTAGATACGTGTTCAAATCACCGCAGGCGTTCTACAAGGTTCGATCCAGGGTCCTGGGTGAGGTACTACAGAGTCGGGTTCGCGTACGACATCACCCTGGGGAACGTCCATTAATTACGTCACGCAAAAATTGACATTTTTTAATCCCCCTCCCCCCTTGTCACGTTTTTTGTATGGACCTCCAACTTCTTTTGTATGGATCGTCACGTTTTCTCAAACCCCCCCTCCCCCCTTACTGCGTGACATAATTAATGGACCTTCGCCTGGAGATATGTGGTGAATCCCTTGAAAAGGTGGAGCTAACGGCCTCGGCCACTGCATTGCCATTGTGGAGAGATGAATGAGTTCTAGGAAACTGAAAATCGGCATTATCCCGCATGTTGTCGAATAGCTGCTGTCCATATTTAGGTACGGCGGACCGGCATCGATCAAGAGCTTCATGATTCAGCTAGAGAGTACGCACAGGCTTATTAGCTTAATAGTGATTAGTGCTGACGAGGATGTAGAGTGCTTCGAACAATGTGGAACAAGAGGTATTCAAAAGACCACTAGAACCCCATCTATGTGGCCAAACGAATGGAACAACTCCACTCAAGGTCGGTGGACACACCAACTAATCCCGGAACTGTCCGGGTTGATTGGTAGGCGACACGGTGAAGTGAACTTCCACTTAACGCAGATTATGTCAGGCCATGGCCGCTTTAGACAATATCTGCAGAAATATGGGCATGCAAAGTCCTCCGTATGCACAGAGTGCGCGGGAGTTGAGGAAACCCCGGAACATGTGTTCTTCGCATGTCCTCGCATGTCGACGGCGTGAGATTCGGCATGATAGCCGTAAGCGGTCACGACACAATTCCGGGTAACCTGGTCCAGAGGATGTGCCAAAACCGGGACATCTGGGACGCGGTATGCATAGCAGCCTCCCAGATTTTCCTCGATCTCCAACAAAAATGGCGAAATGACCAACGGCAGGTCGTAGGGACCACTCAAAAGTCCTATGTAGTTAGACACAGTGGTTGCGGGTCAGCACAATAGCGCCATTCCCGAAGTAATGCCGAAAGGTAGGTTTTAGTGGGTCGAGAAGTTGGCACCCTCGTCCCAACAGCTGGACAAGAAACACTTTTTATTATTAATTCATTATTTTTTCTGTGTAAATTATGGAGCCCTTTTTGCATGGAACGAGACTGGGAGAATTCCTGATGCAAATTGTTGAAATTTCTTAACTAAAAAGGCTTGTGATACCATCACCATCTTTCAATAAAAGCCACGCCTTCTCCGAAAAAATATGGATCCAATTCATACTGTTTATTGTGGTCGTTTTCAGTTCAAATTTCGCAGTTCAAAAGTACAGTGCGCGCACTTACATCTATCAATTAGGAACGTCGAGTGTCCAAAGTAATCGCATTTTACTATAAAGAAGTAGGAATCTTACGAGTTACGATAGATAACATTAGCAATACTAAGTGGATTTCTTCTCTCTCCAAAATTACGCAAGTTAAGCTTTCACAAACTTATCAGCTACTATGTACAATTATGTTCGCCTGCAACAAATGACACATTTACAACTCCGGAATGGTAGTCTCCTTAATCGCTAAGGTTACGCCTACTAATTGTTCTAAACATAAGGGCTTTTCTAATCTAATCCTTACAAAAACTAGAGAGTTGTACATGCAAGTTGATTTCGCTTAAAATTTACACAATGTTTCTCGAATCCAGCGACTGATCGTCCATCGGATGTCATATGCTGAGCGAGGGTCGTTTCTTCCGCTCGCCCTTGCTGTTCTTGCCGAAAATGTTCCCCAGCGCCTTGGAAACGCTGTTGACGCCGAGTTTCCGCCGGAGGGGAAGCGCCCGGAAGAGCTGCGTCGAGCGAGCTTCGCGGATGAGCGACTGGAAGGCCAGCGAGACGCCGGCGAAGTTCTCCGCCGCCGAAACTTCGTAGAATTGGCACGAGTAGCGGAAGGACAGCTCCTGGCCGTCGTTGACGGAGATTTCCCTGGTGAGGTGAGAGAGAAAGAGATCAGTTTTCGTCTTCTTATGATGATGAGAGTGGTGTCAAAGTACATACCTGGCATGGTCGAGGTCACTCTTGTTCCCAAGAAGCAGGATCGTGTAGTAGGACGGGAGCTTGAGCTTGGTCAGCTGCTGCAAGTAGTCGGCGGCTTCCTCGAAGCTTGCCTTATCACAGATGGAGTACACCACGACAAACGCGTCGCCCCAGCGAAGGTGCTCGTAGAGGCAGCCTCGTTTCTGGAAGAAGGGGAAAAGGGCGTGTTAGGCTTGATACATATCGGAACATTTGAAATCTCAATTACATCACACTTGGAAGTGTCCAGAATCTCCACCTCGGTTGTAACATTATCGTAGATGACGCTGTGTCGGTAGACGAAATCTGTGGAGTGGAAAGAGCGGTCAAATCGTATTCCTAATCGATAGACTTAAATGCAATGAATCGGGCGACGAACCTCGAGAAGAACTGTATTCGCCAATGTATCGCTTCGTCAGGTATCGCACTGTGACGGCTGCAACGAAAGAAAAGAAAATTTAATTTTCAATTTGAAACAGAGCTGTGGCTGTTTTACATAAGACCGAAAGCGAAAAGTGACCCAGTCCCGGCGAAACTGTCGCCCTCTTACGTGCCCATAGATGACAACGAAGTCAAAAGTGTGCCAAACAGCCTTTCCAACGGCGGCGCTGGCTGGCGGTCACTCGCTTTGTCGGTCGTCAATTTGTCACGTCAAACTAATTCGATTCGATTCGATTGGAATCGATTGCATTGAAATGTGTTTCCCGCACGTGCGTCACTAGTAATTACATTCACCCGCACAGGCGTTTCAATCACGATGACAAGTGCAATCCTTTTACGATTGAGTCAGCCCGAGACACGAGAGGAGAGGCCCGAGCGTTGCGCATCTTGACTGGCTCTTTGCTTGCGCTGGTGTGCATTCACTTTTATTCGAAGCGTGGCTTTCGCTGTCAGTTCTGCTGCTTTTATGCGGAGTGTTCACGATTAAAATAATTGGAACCTTGATTTTGAAAACGAAATGCAGCGCCTGCTCTGCGTCGATGGTTTCGATTTTTATTATTCGTTGACGTTTTGGTGATGAATCGAATTTGTTTTGGGCCATTGACCATTAGTAAGAGGCAAGTGAGTGCGCGGCTTCCAATGGCGGTTTGAATTGGAGCTGAGTCTTTAAATGGCACGTGGCAAGCGTGGTTAATAGGGGGTTGGTCAATGCAGTATATCTGGGTGTTGAGAATTTGCTCTTGATGATTACAAACAAAAGACGAACATTGTCGTTAAAGTGACTTTTTAACATGAAAAGTCAGCTGGAATTCTGTGGGTCTCTGAGATGTTTCTACTAGTTTTACCAATGCACAGTGGTTCGGAATGGCGAATTTTTGAGGCAAAACTGTCTTCGATAAAGTTGTTTATAATAAATTTTTTGGTGTGAATGAAAACTAGGGTGGTCCTTGTTTTCCGTGAAATCAAAAATCTACTCTTTTATTTTCAGGAATAGAGGCATATATCTATGAAACAAGTTGTAGATTTGAAAATTTTAAGCAACTTTGATTGAATATCGGTTTCTATAGCGTTTGAAATGAATAAATTAGAGTAATTTTTCCTGCGTAGCTAAGGGTGTCTCTTTAAATTAGTTATTTTGCTCTAATTTTTATTTCCAACTTTTTAGCAAAGTTGTCTTGACATTGACTTTAGAACAATAAAAGACTTTTGGAATACCGAAATTGTCGTAATCGTATGTCAGACAAAAATTAGTATGGTTTTTGTAAAAAAAAGGCCTTCTTCAAATGTTGATCACTCTGGTTGGGGCAGACGAAAAAAAAATCAACAACGTTTGAAAGGGTTTTTATTATTACATATCATATCTTGAGAACTGAATTAAATTCAGTAAAACACCTTTGACTCCTTTCTTAGTGAGTTATTTATAATTTTATAAGAAAATCACGAATAACTAACTAACGGTAAGAGATACTCGCAAGCTTCTTACGTCAAAAGTTTAATATTTTTGAGTTTTAAAACTATATGCAATCAGCTTTGTTAGTAAATTTTAAATAAAAAGTTAGCGCAAAACACTTGTTTTTTTTTGTAGGGACACCCTAAGGTTCTAATGTTTTTTTTAATAACTCGAGATTAAATCAAGGGAACTAAGTTGGGAATGGGGGGGTTTTTAGAGGCAGCATTTCTATATGGGTCTGTTCATAAACCACGTAGACTCATTTTTGAAAATCTCAGACCCCACCCTGTCCCCCTTCCTAAACTTTTCTCCACACTTTTTTTGAGATTTGGATTGAGCCTTTGGCCTTTGGCCATTGGGTCAAACCCACCGCCCCCCTAGAAAAGTTGATTAATGGCCCCTATTTATAAAAATGAATTTTTGTCTGTTTGATCTGTCTGACCCTTAAGGAGGAAGAGTAGGCCGCACTGAAAATCTGACGTGTGAAAATTTTCTGCGTAGCGTGAAATAATGATTTTTAAAACATTTTAATATTTTGAAAAATGCTCCGAAAAGTGTGTGTGTAAAGTATATTTTTTCACTAAGAGGACGACCCGTTTAAACAGGTTTTATGAAGATATTTTGGTGACCAGTGTTGTGTCGGGCGCAGTGAAAAGTGTCTTGGAATGATTAGGACTGTAGGCACATATACGTACAGCTGGTACAGGTTCTCGAATAGGAAGTGCTTCTTTCGCAGAGCAATAAGCAATTGCATCAGGAACCCTCGATAGTGGCTTGGTGGAAGAGGCAAACGATGGACGTCGGTACTGAAACATTTAGACTGCGGTAGTAAATAAGAGCGAGAGGAGTTTGTAGGATAATGTGACGTGTATAAATTGTGATTCCGTTTTTATTTTGCAAACCGAAATTGTAAAAAATGGGAAGAAACCCGTGAAACATACTTCTTGTATTTTATAGTGTGTTTGAGTTGATAAGAAGGAAGCTAAGTTCACAAAGAAATTGCTTTGTGAAGTTAGCCAACAGCCAGATATTGGTGGTAATTTTTTCTTGAAACAGCCCAGCACGAAGATGCGGATTTGTTGTGTGTTTTAATAGTAATATTTGAACGTTGAGATTAAGTGCTTTTGTAGCCGAACTGATAAGATTCCGTTGACGCTCGTCTAGCAGACCATCTACGATTAGGACTGCGAAACAAAACGGCATTGAACTGACGACTGAATTGGTAAGCTCGTTCTATTTTTACTCATTATGTCTAACCGGTTCCAAACATTTGAAGCTCTTTGCAAACCATGAATATGTGTGTGTGTGAGTGTGCGCAGTAATCCAAGAAATCTGACAAGCTCTCTTGCAGTACCCGTTCTTATATCTTTAGACATTCTTCTCTTTTCAGAGAGCGTGTAATGGCGCTATAACCATAAGCCATAGGCAGCTAGGACTATAGTTAATGCTAAAGTCCCAACCGTTTGAAGAGAAGAAATGGAGCATCACTTAACCTTCTTAGACAAGATGCTCCCAACGACCATTTTTGAATACATTTTTGTTCTGTACACCAAACAGGGCATTCTGTTCAACTATTCTCTCCGACTATTCATTTCCTTTTTCCTTTGATATCTACTGAAGGCTACGTGGGTTCCCCGTGTCTTCTTAAGGTAGATACCAAATCCTCCCTATCACCAACGGTTGCATGGACGTGGCCAGGTGAGCGATCGAGGAGTGTCTTCGTGGAGATTATTGCGTGAAGAAACGTATCAGAAACTGATTTCGTTTCATGGTGGCATGCAATGTCTTCAACGAATTATTCCTCATCGTAGCTCCATCCACGAGGTGTGCAAACGTCAATGCTAATGCTAATGCTAGTTTGTCTGTCTGACCCTTAAACGACTCTGGAAACTACCGGAACCGAAACGGCGTGGAAAAAATTGTATGCAGGGGTTTTTGGGGCTGGGGCAGTTTCATATAATTTTTGGAGACCCCTCGCACCTCTGGAAGTGAGAGCTCTCAAACAATTGAGCAAAACATATTTCCTGCTCCCATATCAATGAAACACAAATTTCAACCAAACATGAGAATTGTCCAGGTTGCTAAAGAAAAAAACGTGTATTTGTCGGGAAAGAAACAAGTTCTGGTAGAAGTTTGAACCCCAGTAAAGTAATACAAAAAGAGAATAAAACAACAACAACAACAACAACAACAACAACAACAACAACAACAACAACAACAACAACAACAACAACAACAACAACAATAACAACAACAAATATTAATACTACGACTACCATTACTATTACTACTACTACTACTATAATTAAAACAAAAGCATATCGCAGTTTTCATTACACGGGTCTGATTTTTATTGTTTCTATCGTTTTCACTCCACACTCTGCACAAAAACTTAATTCTCTACCAATCTTTAATCAAACTTGAAATTTCCGGAGCATTTTGCAACGACCGTGCAGAATGTAAACAAAAGGGAAATCATAATTGTAATATTCTAAGTAGAATTTCAATTCGTAATTTACAATTCTACAAAGAAATTCAAGTTCAATCTATGATACATATACGGAACAAAGTTAGCTTCTGATTCACACACGCTCACAACAGCTTTTTAGTCTTCTTAAGGTTCCGCTTGACGATGGCCCAATATTGTTCGATTGAGCGGAGCTCTGGCGTGCTGGGAGGGATCTTATCCTTGGGCACCTATGAACGTTGATGACAGCATACCACTTCATGGCCTTTTTTCCGTAATGGCAAGATGCCAAATCCGGTCAAAATAGATCGGAACAATTGTGTCGCTTCAGGAAAGACTGTAGACGTTTTTGTAGGCACTCGCTCAGATAAATTTCCTGGTTGACGGTTCCGGTCGCAATATAAATGTTGTTCATCAAGGCACAGGTACAGATGGCCTGTTGCACCAAATATTTCTTCACCAACTTTGACAGTTTAATGTGCTTGAAAATATCTGCCAGCTTTCCCCGTCCGGTTGCCGTATTAAATTCCTGCCCAAAATGCTGTTTAAAGTCTGTACCACGCAATCAACCTTCGTCAGCATCGTTGTGTACAACTTTCGCGATCGTGCTTTGGCCGACGTGTTTTTTTTAACGTCGCGATTTGAAGTCACCACTTTCTTGTAAGTTGACAGTCCAGCTCATTCTTTAGCTCTATCCACGGTTGAAGGCGCCACTCTCATCTTCTTTGTGACATCTCGGACGGAGAGGTTGGGGTTCCGCTCGAAACAGCGGGCAACTCTTTTTGTCGTCGCTGTGGCCTCCGGCTTTCGATTTCCCTCCGATTCAGCTTTCCTGGCTGTTGACAAACGTTCACCGAACACTTTTAATACGTTGATTACAGTTGATTTAGCCACATTCAACAATTTCGCCAACTTGGCGTGAGAGTAGTTTGGATTTTCGCCAGCGATTTTGATGCGTTGCTTCTTTCCTTCGACGACATTGTGATAACTAAAGTGCTAATCTTGAAATCAAATCTCTACATCTTCAAAATGAGGGGTGTGAAAATTTTTAATGCACGATGAAAGGAAATGCGTCAATTTTAAGTCGACCAAATTTTAATCGAAACACCCTTTATTCGCCATTGTTGAACATTTTCATACTTTCGCAGTTGTTTTGATTATTTTGTCAGTATCGCCTTCTACGTTACGCCAAGCCTTCTAAATAACGCCCTTCACTTTGTCAACAATCAATATGGCGTAAATTGGAAAGTAAATTATTTTGATAATAAAACAGCTCTACGCCCATTGCAAAAACTATATTCAATGAATAAAATCGATGATCTTTAATTATTACGACTAAATAATGATCAAAACTTATTATATAGTGGTAATAACGATACATTATGTATATTCGCCCTTATCGCAAATTATCGCGTTCGCGTTAAAGCGGAAAACACTCTTTGTTGTTTTCTAACACGTTTGCACGGAAATGCACATATTTTGACACATTTGGTGCAGCTTCAATTTCGATTTCGTTCTAAAACACTGAAAATTTTACAATACAGTGTTCTAGGAGTATGTGGATATTACGTTCCTGATGAAATATATTACAATATACCCGCATTCCATTTTATTTTTTAATTTGACAAGTGCAACTATTGAAAACAATTTCAAAATATTTTGAAATAATAATGATTGCAGGACAACACCATTCTATTTCACCATGGAACACGCTACATAAACCAGACTACCTAAACTAACGAACCAACCATTAACTTCAAACATCAAAAACCCCAAAAAAGCGTTGCATATGGATGAATCAAGGTTAAAAAAAAACACAAAGACATCGAGTGGTGATGAATCTGACAGCATGTTAAAGTATAGAACCAACATTTTAAAGTGCTACTAAAAAAATCAAAAGAAATCCTAATTAAAAGCGGTTTGTTGTATGATGGAAGAAAAATCCCACACTACTCAATCAATACATTTTCAGCAAAATAAAAATAAAATAAATATAATGCCCCCATTTTGAAGTTTTGGATTTTGTCATCACCGCTCAACAAAGCGCTTTTAATTAAAATTTCATTTGAATTTTTAGAAGCATTTTGAAAATGGTCGTCCTATACATTAACATGGGAGCTGTCTGATTTATCACCACTCGGTGTCTTCGTCTTCTTTTAACCTGGATTCGTCCATTGCGACAGGACAGCTTGCTGTCACTTTTCATGAATGTTACTTCATACCAGTTTGTAAAAATAAAAATTATTTTGGTATTTGTTGTGACTTGTCCGGGGTGAGATTTGACTCGAAACCACTACGCCGAGGACGCCCTCAATCAGTCTACTTAGGTGTGCAGCAAGACTCTACTGCAACGCGCACTGTCTAGTATGGTATGCCAAAATTAAATCCCTAATCGTAGTAACCTTGTTGTGTTCAAGAAAACAACAGCGTCATCAGTTGATTTTTACAGCGGCCATGGCGGAAAACAGTCATGCAACTAGACTCGATGGTTTGTTCGTCAGCTCCACTCTAGAGCAAAGAAGCTTGATATCCACTAGGTATAGCCAATCCGGCATTCACAACAACCTCTCAGATCGTCAGAGCGTCGAACGCAAGTCTGGTTCCAGCTGCGCGACGGCGTTCAGTAACCGTAAAGCGCTGCGAAGAGAAACACGGAGGCCTTCGTTGTTCCGCGCCACGGGCCAGGAGGGCAAGAAGGACATTGTTATGCGGAAGCGTCACCTGCCGAGTCTGAAGGTGCTGGTGAAATATATCTTTGGAGCGAAGCGTGGTCTAAATGGGTGATGAGCCTTACTTGACGCTGGAAGGCATCGACTGGCAGGGTAAAGGGGTACTTTAAGAACCGTGTTTACCGCGCCCCAAATGTCCCGGATGCTAAATTTAGTATATCGGGACAGATTTTTTGAGCAGGAAGATCCAAGAAACAACACTTCAGGTTCAGATTACAGTTTTAATTCTGTTTATCTCTTTCACACATATCTATCTCCTATTCTCACAATCCACTATTTTATTTTCAATGTTCGAAACCGGTATTGTTCAATATGCCGAATCTTGTATGCAATATACAACACCGGATTTGACATATTTTCCGGTCTAGGTCTTTCGAGGTCATGTCCCGACCGCTCATGGCCGTCATGCCGTTTCTCTCGTGGCGTTCTGCGATTTTCTCGACATCTGCGGAAGACTCGACGTGCCCGTACATGTGAAGATACTGTTATTTCATTCAAGGGATACGGCTTTAGTGATCTTACGGATACTCCTCGTTGCTCGAAGCACTCTATGTCCTCTTTTATGATGAAACCGATGGGCATCATCCCCGCTAAGATACAGATCACGTAGCGTGACACCTTACGGTATGCGGTAAACACTCTTAGGCATATAACCCTCTGCGTACTTTTAAGCTTGCCAAGGTAGTACACAAGGCGGCCCATGCCGAGTATGGACAGAGCGACGCTGGCCAGGAGCTTTCGTTTGCTACCTTGTACCGCAGAGCTATTCGATATCGTACGTGATAATGCCGATATAACCATAGAGGCTTACTTGCAGGCGTTGTACCTAAAGGACCTCTTTGAGGTAATAGAGCAGTTACCAGCACTAATCGGTTTGCTCCAATTTTCTGCTATTGTCCACAGTATTCTCCGTTTTGTGATGGGCTAGCTCCAGTCTCCTAGAGGGCATCCATCTCTCTTCAACCCCAACACTTCGTCAAACATCGTGTTCCAGAGTACCAGATCCAGGATTGAGCCTGGCAGAATTCATACGATGACCTGAACAAGTGACGACTCACCGAGTGTTGATACTAGTACGGATTCTGGAAGAAGTTGCCCAGAATCCGGACCCGGAGACAGAATGAGTTGACAATAGCCTCCCAAATGGCGCTATTGAACGCATTTCTCCATCCAGGGTGAATACTGCACAGTAGTGACGTACGACCTGCATATTGCGCTGGATTACCTGTGCCGTCTTGGTGACGGACATGATGTCATCCACCGTTGACTTCCTTTACCGGGAGAAGCAAAACTGATCTTGGACAGGCCGCCCTACCCTTCGTGAACTTTGCCCATCTCTCCAGCACTTTACAGATCGTATCCAACAAGTATATAGGACGGTATGTTGATGCATCACCCGGTGGCTTTCCCATAGTCAGCAGTAATACTAGCGTCTGGCGTTTCCAGGCGTTTGGGAAGACGCCCTCGTTCAGACATCTTTGAATCACCACCCCGAATATTTTGGGAGCCAGCAGAATAGCGAGATGATGGCCAAGTTCGATACAACATCTCTTGAGGCATGGCAGAACTTATACGACCATCAAGAGATATCAGGAGACATCTTCGATCGCGTCCCGTATGAGAGCTGGTCGGCCATGTTCAGCAAGGATGCAACAAACCTTGGATCTGGCGCAAAAGAACCGCTCAATACGGAAACTGACTGATGATCTTGACTTTTGCACGGGAACCGTCCGCACTATTCTCAGCAAGGACCTTGGACGTAAGGCCTTCAAAAACGTCTCGGAAGCTACACATCAAAAGGAGGTTGGATAAGGCCAAGTTGATACTCTCTCTTTCTGTACTTGATAAGTGTTTGTGTGCAACACATGTGCTAGAAGTCACCTCAACGCTTGGAAAGTAGTGCATTTCTAAGCATCTGTTGAAGTCAGCATTCAATAGCGAAGGGCTTTGGTGTTGAGTTTTTTTAAGATCAAATTAAAGATTCCGAAAAACCCGGGATTCTCATGTTTTTAGTGTACTTTAGTGCTGAACAAATCTGGTAAGTAATCCTATCTCCAGGAGAACGGCACATGGGGAGGCGTCTAAATTATTGACGCATTGCGTAACCTGACCTTTAAGCGAACTGGGGATGTTCGAGCCAAGTAAATGCGATGCGGCAATATGGTTGCCGATCGCATTTGCTTTCTCCGCTGAGGTTAGCAGAATCGAATCGACAACCGATGAGAGGAGGGACGGTTTTGGTATGCGTCTTGAGGACTTTGGCTATCTCCCAGAATGGTCTCGAGCGATCATCCAAATTTTGGATGACACGTCCGTAACTCTCGTTTTGGAGCAAGTCCATTCAGATGCCGGTTCAGATTGGCCACTTCTTGTTTCCTATCTCAGATCTCCTGTCCTCTGAAACTCGCGTCTATGAACATTTCGTAAGGCGATCAAAAGTTAGGTGTGGATATCAATGGCTGCAAACTTACGCCTGATGCGATCAAGTCGGATTATGTTGTATTTGGGCAACCAGAAACTGTCGCCAGACTTTCGGTGGGTCTCAGTTAGTAGGCCCACATGGATGTTTTGCTTGCGGACGCAGTTGGCAAGCTCGATCTTATAGAGCGAGCGTTCCAGGTGACGACAGTTAGCGCTTTAGACGCCGTATTGAATTATGCACATACCGAGCACTTGGATCTGCTCGGGCTTGCTGCGGCACTGGTGAAGCGCACCGGTCGGTATCGATGAAAATCGCCATCAGTTCGTCCGCAGAGAACAGTTTGGGATTGTCGTTGGTTTGCTGGTTGACTTCAGAATTCAGGGGGGGTTGAAGATCACTGTCCACTAGAAGGACCGCTTGAGGGGTTAGTTTGGCTTGAGGGGTAGTACCTTGCCCCCCACGGGTTTGGTTGCCGACTATCGCGAATTGGCAGAATCTCCCGCTGTGAAGGCCGGAATCCCTTCCGTCTTCCGCCCCGGTTGGTTGGCGGTCGAGGCTTGCTTTCGAATGCACTTGAACACAGTTGGTGCACATGACGCCACGGTTCCTTTGATGGGACAGTTGGATTTGCTGCGATTTTGAGCGCAGTTCTTGCATTGACGTTGCAGTTTCGGGTACCGCGACCAAAACCAAGGCACTGCTGGCACTGCGTCACATCACGGTGTCCACCACGGTACGGCTACCAGGTGACGATAATGGAACAGAGGGAGCGGAACGCTTTCAGCGCGGTGAGCGTCACCGTTCCGTTTTGGAAATGCATCAGGTACAGGCAATCCGGGTGATGCTTCCCGTTTTCATTCCGCCGATTCATTCGGTAGACGGCGATTGGGGCCAGTTTTTACCGGTCTCTGACTTCCGATATACACATGAACAAACTTTCAGAAAATCATTTGAAACTGTAGTGTCAGTGTCAATTGTTTCCACCACGAGCCTAAAACAGTACACTGATAACAGTAACAGATTCTAAAATATACTCATTTCATAAACGTGAGGTTTTTGATTGGACAAGCAATTGTCAAAAATGTTTAAAACTTGGTTTATTTCAACATTCTGTAATCTTTACAAGTATTAAAAGAACTAAAAATATCTGTATTTATCCACACTAATAAAAAAGAAACACACATATATTGGCGAGAATCTATTTGGAATTTTGCATAACATTTATATGCCTACACATCAACAGAACCCATGGAGAATCACAAATAAAGTGTGTATGCCAAATGAAAAATATGTGTGAACATACATAGAGTTTATGTGTACACATAGAATGTATGTGAATTTACACATAGATATCATTTGTAGGTCAAATTGCAAAAATTATGTGTGGGCAGGGATGCCAGATATTTTTTTCAAATGTCTGTGATAAAAATTTGAAATGTCTGGGAATGCCTATAAAAGTCTGTAATTTGTTTTTTACAAAATTAGACTTCTTTCAACAAAAAGACGAAAGCGAGTTATGTCATTTTCTCTATATTGTGATTATGTAAACATTTCTGCACCTATTTCTTGGATTATATGCAACTTTACACTATTGTTTCATATTTTTAAAGTGACACTGAAGCATAGATGACACAATTTTCTATAGTTTTTTCCCCCCCTGTAAATCTCATTGTTCCAGTTTTGTATTTGAAAATCAAAATTTAGTTTTCATTTGATAAATTCAACAGACTTTTGTTTGGTTCAACAATAACCATTGAATTACAATGAATAACAGAGTCAATCTTCCGTTACATAAATTATTAGTAAAAAAAACTACAATGACACATTAAACGGATTTTTTTTTAAAGATTAAGTCGAGGGGCTGTCATTTTCGATCAATACATTTGTGTTTTATTTGTATGGGAGTCACCCCGCAGGAAAGTGAGGGGTCTCTTACAATCATAAAAACCTTCCCCACCCCAAAAACCCCTCCATTAAATTTCACGCTGATCGGTTCAGCAGTTTTCGAGTTTATTTTTACATATATAGATTCGGTTCATTTTTATATCGATTTATACTTAGATTCTCTGAACCTTGGAACTATTCTCGAATACTTCGTGGATATATTAATAAACTTTTACATTGTTTTTTATTCTTCTCAGCTAAATTTCAGGGAAGATTTTTACTGATCAAATCTTTCAAACGAGTTGAGATGGAAAATAAGGAAATGTAATTCCTGCATGAGTGTGTGTCCTCATAGTATGATGCGAACGATTAGGTAGATGGTGTGTACCATATTTGTATATGCTATCATGAGTGATGAATATAATTATGGTCATTTGAATTATTTTTGTATAGACTGCTTCTTCGGTTAGTCAGTGATTATCTCTTGAATTTCAGAGAAGCTCTTCCTGGTGCAATGGTGCAATGCTCTTTGTTAAAATTCTGGGAAGTTTCCTCCTGAACTTCAGGCAAATTTCCTCAGGACCTTTGGGAAACTTTGGGAAAGTACTCTCCAGAATTTCTTGGAAAATATTCCTAAAGTTGTTAGAAGTTTCTTCCTGAACGTCTGAGAATTTATTCACTGAATAACGAGAAAGTTCATCCTATACTTCTGGTAAGTTTCTTCCTGATTTTATCAAAAGTTTCTACCTGAGCATCTGGGATTTCTGAACTTCGAAAAGTTCTCATTCTGAAATGCTGGAATGTTCGATTTGGAATTTAAGAGGACGCTCTCTAGCACTAACCAAACCTTTGGTGTCTTCGGAACTTCTGAGAGTATGAGTCCTCTTGTGAATTTCTGAGGAGTTCTTTAATGATTTAAAAAATCCATCTTGATCCTACAAGTAGTGCCCTCTATGGTAAGTTTCTTCCTGAAATTCGAGGAAGTTTTTTCCTGAGCTTATTCTATCCAAACCCCTGATTGGTCCCATCTCGATCTGTGGGGAAAGTTTTATTAAAACTTTGAGAAAGCCGTCTCCAAAATTTTTAAGAAAATTCCCTTAAATTTGTTCTCGAAGTTTCTTCCTGGACTTCTGAAAAGTCTTCTTCTGAACTTTTGAGAAGTTTTCCCAGAACTTTGGGGATGTTTGTTCCGGAAATATTGGGAAATTCGTGTTCAAATTAGAAGGAAGCACCCCAATGCTCCTGGAAAGTTTCATTCTGTTCTCTATTAATAATTTGGAGAAATCCGTTTTCTGAAATTTTGAAATGTTCACCTCTTAGCTTTGAAAAAGCTGCCTAGAACTTCTGGGAAGTTCCAACTAACCTTTTAAGAAATTTATTCCGGAACTTCTGGGAAGTACTCTCCTCAACTTCTATTACGCATCATCCGGAGGAACTTTTTCCTGATTTTCTGAGAAATTATAGGTAGTGCCCTTCCTGGTTAGTTCCCATCTGAAATTTGGGGAAGTTTTTTTCTGAATTTCTGGGAAGTTCTAATCTTGAATTTCTGGGAAAAACTCAAAAAGCTCTGAAAAGTTCCAAACTTCAAAGAAGTCCTCTACCCTATACTTCTTCGTGAAGCTCTGATAAGTCCTCTCCTGTTTCTTGGGGAAGTTCTGTCCTGAAATTCTGGTAAGTTTGATCTTGAACTTCGGTAATGTTCGGTCCTGAATTTTTGAAGGTTCTTCTTGCTTGAACTGCTTGCTCCCAATACTTCTGAGAAGTTTCTACCTGAACATCGGAGAAGTTTTTTTCGAGCAAGTCTCTTCCTTCCTTCTAGAAATTATCTTCCTGAAGCTCTGGGAAGTCTTCTTCTAAACTTTGTCCCTAAATTCTGGCTCGTTTTTTCTGTACTTCCAAGAATCTAGAACTGATTCATGGATATACTTACAAATCCCTAGTGCAAATGCACTAAAATGCGAATAGTAGTGCTTTGGAAAAAATCAGAGTTTTAAAATTTATTTCCATAGCTCATAACTTTTACTGTTGTTCTGTCCCCGAGTGGCAACCGACTGGGCTTTATAGCAAATGTAGGATCACAAAGGTAGTCGTATTCAAACGATAAAATAAAATTTACTATTTGTTATATCAATTAGAGTATATAATTTTGGTTATACATCTTCCAGTTCCTACCCTAGTACGTTTAAAATCCGAACTTCTGAGAGTACCTTTATTTGAAATTTAAAAATATTTCAAATGTCTGTAAAAGTCTGCAACGTAAATAAAATGTCTGCTAAATGTCTGTATCGTTAAAAAAATCTGCAACAAAAATGAAAAGTCTGCAAATTTACAGACATGTCTGTGAATATGGCATCCCTGTGTGTGGGACACATGAAATTAACCATTGCTTTTTATCAGTGTGGATAAATCTGCACATTTAGCAACCCTGTATGAGATCTCCCTTACTCACATTTGAAGTCTGTGATAGGAAAATACTTGGCACTTAGTAAGTTTATTCTGCCAAATAAATTTATAAGACAAGACCGTATATTTGCGTTATTTTCAATGATTGAATGTTGAAAATCAATACTTTTCAATATTGGAAAGATTTTGAAAATGTTTTGTGAAATGACGCTCTAAAACTGACCGCTTTTTTGACGGTCGCAATAAGTTTTATTTGTTAAATTGAACCCCAGTATCTATATAAATAAAAATGAGTAGGGGTTTCCTTTGTCACGATTTAACTCGCGAGCGGAAGGACCGTTTGGCAAGATTTTTGCTTTGTTGGATTCGTCTTGGACACCGGAAGGTATGATGCTTTGAAACCCCTCCCTTCTCTGGAAAGGGGGGCTCCCATACAAGTGAAACAAATTTTTGAATAACTCGAGAACTTATCAGGTTAATGGAACCAAATTTGGCATGTGGAGGTTTTAGAAGGCAAGAAATATTTCTAAGTTGACTCGAGCCCCTCCCTTCTTTGAAAGGAGGGCTCATGTACAGATGAAACACAAATTTCTGAATAACTCGAGAACTTATTAAGTTAATGGAACCAAATTTGGCATGTAGAGGTTTTTGAAGACAAGAAATGTTTCTATTGTGGTTTGAAACTCCTCCGCTCACTGAAAGAGGGGTCTCTTATACAAATAAAACACGAATTTCAGCATAACTCGAGAATAATTCAAGCAAATGGAACCAAATTTGGCATGTGGAGGTTTTTGGAGGGTAGATTTCTACATACATAAAAATGAATTTCTGTGTGTCTGTCTGCCTGTCAGACCCTTATAGACTCGGAAATTTCTGAACCTACCAACGTGAAAATTTATATGAAGGGGTTCTTATGATTGTTTGAGACCCCTACTCTCTCAGGAAGGGGGGCTCTGATACATATGAGACACAAATTTCTTCA
Organism: Aedes japonicus; assembly: GCA_034211315.2. Lineage (NCBI taxonomy): Eukaryota > Metazoa > Arthropoda > Insecta > Diptera > Culicidae > Aedes > Aedes japonicus. The sequence goes on from JASCZW010008500.1 coordinate 20,831, forward strand.
TAACTCGAGAACTAATCAAGCAAATGGAACCAAATTTGGCATGTGGGGGGTTTTGAAACAATCGTTGTATGGTGGTTTGAGAAACCACCCCCTCTGGAAGGGAGGCTCCTATACAAATGAAACACAATTTTCTACCAAAAATGAGAATTATCCAGGATACATAAACACAAAACGTGTATTTATTGGGTAAGAAGCATGTTTTGATATAAGTTTGAACCCCTGCTTATTCAAGAAAAAAAATCATTCCGAATAAAAACCATAAAAGTACCAGTTACATTAAATTTTCCTTAATTTAGTTGCAAGCGTAGCAGCGCACGCACCGGGTTCAGCTAGTAGAAAATAAAGACGTAGTCCTACGTCAAGAAACCCTTGCGTTTTTGACGGATTTTGGGAGCACTAATTACCCATCGCAATCGCATATTCGAACACATCCCGCATATCCATCCATCGTCGCTTGAAACCGTTCAGCCGATTGTGCACATGTGAAAATAAAGCCAACCGTGACCTTTACCTACGGCAACCCAGCAACATGTTCAATCAAATCCCTCCCATCGCGACACCCGCGGCATCCGTTGGCGTCAATTAAGTCAACAATCTGTCAGCAGTTGCCTAACGACCACCTTCGACAGAGACACACACGGTAATCACATGGTCTAACCTCCATATCCACATACCTGCCGTCAATCGCGCAGGCCCCATCCAACTGTCAGCTGCCAAAGCGCTTGATCATCATCCAAGATATGTACTAACTCCGACTAACGCCAAGACAGATCGGCGCTCCTTGACGAAGAAAATATGCTGCACAACTTTTCCTCTCCGCTAAGTGTCCGTTTTCTTTTATTATTATCGTTTGACAACATCTCTCTTCGGGATGCCTCCTCGTTCAATTTGCTGCTCGTTTGCAACTGGGGCCTTTTCCTCATCGCCTACCAGGATCGATGGATGGATTTTATTGGTCACCGCTGCTGCTATCAAATGTTTATTGTAATGTAATAACCTAATTACGGGTCATTCGCCCACTAAATCAGCCCCGGACCGGACCGGACAGCATCATCGTGGGCCCGTCTGGATGTTTCCGCTAACGAATCACGCTGGGAAGGGGGTTGCCGTCTTATCCGCGAGTTAACGGGTTAGATTTAGCTCAAAGTGGCGGGGCGGGAGGACCTCGACGATCATAATAATTAAAATTAACGACAAAAATAACTGCATCACGTTTGTTGCTAGCTTGATTTAACACACGCGGGGACGTCAGCGGAGACTCGTGCCACCATGTTTTACATATCAAGATGCATTTGTCTGCCAATTGGCAGAAGCGGAAAATGTATCTATTTGACACTAATGAGCGAACTCTCGACGCCGATGTCATAGCCTTGAACTTGCGGTGCCGAGGAATGTCTGCACCTGAATGTGGTGGCGTTGTCGAAGTAACTCGAATTCAGAACATCTCAAGGACAACTGCAAAGCAACCCCCTGAATACGTATTTATTCAACTGAATTTATGTGAATCATCTTCAAATAACCAGGTCAATGCAAATGACTCGTTTGTCCGACGAATCCTAAATGGACATCGACAAGGTTTCCAACTCGCCACCGAACAGCAATTGAATTCCGCTAAAACAATTCAACTGCAATAACCATCGCAAATGACGACCTTGCCCATGCCCCATAACGATATCAATAACAATAAAATTTGACGACCAGAGTCGACGGTGGACTTACCTGATTTTCCCACTTTGGAACTGCCAATGACGACCACCTTGAGTTTGTTTAGATTTGTCATTTTTTGGTTCACACGCTCGCCGCTCACACACACAGACAAACGTGCCAACTCACATCAGGACTCGATTCGGGGGCCTACTGGATGCCAGTGTCTTGGGAATTCCTGCAGGAGGGAACCACTGCCATCGGAGCTACTTTCGATTTTCACGTCCCGTCACGACTTCTGTTTTCTCCCTTGGTGTGTGTCGCAAATGAAATGCACTTTTTGTTTTTCTTCCGCTCACATGGGCACTCACTTATCCGCACCAAGCTCGGTGTTTGCTTTTAATGAGTCTGCCGTTGCACCTTTTTTCCTGGTTGGGAGTTTTTTTTTATCACGTGTGCTCAAAGGCAGCCAGCTGAAATGGGAGGAAAAAGGGAATTGCAGTGGCGGCAGTCCGGCGTTGACGCCATTCCCCGTGGGAGGGAAGAGTAATGATAATAATAATAATGAGACCATGATTTTCAGCACGGGCGGGAGGTGAAATATTTGGCGATATGAGATACGGTAATTTGGCGGTAATTGCTATGGCTTCGCCTGTGCCGAACGGTTGCTACACACGAATTTTATATTTAACTGGTGAGTTAATTGGGCGCATTCGCAAAGGATTCGAGTGTTTTACTTAAGGCCGAGCTACAATGGGGAGTGAAGCGGCGCGATGCGGCAGTTTTTGACAGTCAACCCATATATTTTATGTCAAAAACTGCCGCAACGCGCCGTTGCGCTCCCCATTGTAGCTGGGCCTTTACCTGATTGTGATAGGGCTTGTTCGCGACAAAATCTGGACACCCCCTGGCCACAGCGGCTTTAATTTGGATCTAGGTTTGGCCTACGCTTAAAATATTGTTACAGCATTTCCATGCTGAAAGCCATAAATGTACACAGATAAAAAGAAACATTGAATTTTCTGCGTTATCTAATGCACATAAAGCAGGAGCCTGGCAACCCTATCCTATTTACTAGCGTTTGACAGTATGCAACATATCACGGGCCTTATTTGAATAAGGCCCGTCTGACGTTTGTTACTACGGGTAGGAACGCCAGCAAACAACAATGAATCGTTTGGTTGTGAGAGATGTTGACTACAGGGAAATTTCTGTCCTGACATAAAGGGAATGCTAGATTTGGCAGAAAATAATGAGATATTTTATGTAAACTTAAGCCAGATAACCCCAGAATCAAGTCTGTTGTATGAAAGATTGCAAACATTGTTGTGTGGCGCATCAAGGACTACAACCAATTGCTTTGTTTACGCCTACTTTGGCTTGGAATTAAACGTGGGGAAATTTCACGCGCTTGTTGAAATTAATTAGTTTTTTCTGTGTACATTAGGGTGCCAGCCAAAATCGACTTTTCGAATTTCAAAAAAGAGAAGTGCTCATAAGTTTTGTCTCCCCCTCTGTGTGTAGTTTCTGCCAAAAAAAACGAAAGTTTCTGTTTTTAATTTAACCCCTGGGCCGGTAGTTTCTACCGGGTTTCTTTCTGTGTAGAAGCATTTCTTACACAGAAAAAAATAATTAATTTTACCAAGTGCGTAAAATTTCCCCTCGTTTAATTTCAAGCCAAAGGAGACGGCAACAACCAAATTGTTTGCAATTTTTCATGCGCCATACAACAATATTGGCAATCTTTCATACAACAGGATAGATTCAGGCGTTATCTGGCTTAAGTTTACATGAAATAAGGTCTGTATCCGCAATAACCCGGACACCTCAAAACATGAATGAAACATAAATTTTGCATTATATTTCCGTCGTAGTTGTTTATTTCAGATTCATGGGATGTGTTTTAACAATTCGTGAAAACAAAACACAGTTATTCGGTATTTGCTAAAACATTTTCGAACTTTGCGCTTAACTCCGTCAATTCGGATTAGTACAGACTCTTCAGAAATCGTAGAAGCCGTTTTTGTCCAAATTTGCTGGAAGTATTTGGTGTCTTTGATTCCTTGCTTCTTTCCAGAAAGCTTCCGCTTCTTCAGAGCCCAATATCTCTCGATTGGTCGTAGCTCTGGGCAATTTGGCGGGTTTGAGGTTTTTGGTACAATGTTCACTTGATTTGCTTGGTACCACTCCGTCACAGTTTAAGCATAGTGGCATGATGCCAAATCGGGCCAGAATAAAGGTTTTTCTTTGTGACTTTTGATGAAGGGTAGCAATCGCTTCTGCAGACACTCTTTCTGATAGATTTCCTTGTTGAATGTGCCTGTAGTGACGAAAGATTTACTCTTATTGTGCAAATTGCTTGCCACTCAAGGTATTTTTTGGGAAATTTCGATGCCGTCTTTGTTCTGAAATGCTCAGCTGTAGCAGTTCTAGCCATAGTAGGATAAAAAGCCAGCCCTGGAAACTGCTTGAAATCCTCCAGGACATAAGTTTCATCGTCCATAACAACGCATGAAAACTTCTTCAAATATTCGCAGTACAAACGTCGAACCCGTGATTTTGCTGTCAAGTTCTGTTTGTCGTTGTGATTTGGAACTGTTTTTACTTTATACGACTCAAGTCCCAAATGTTGTTTTGATTTTTGGACAAAACCAGGAGACATCCCTATTTTACGAGCCACCGTTCGAATGTAGAGATTTGGGTTTTTCGCTATTATTCTTTTCACCTTTCGGTCAATGACAGGACCAGCCATCAACTAAGGAGAAGGATTCGTTGAAGGAAATGTTGGAATTCTTGCAACGTCGTATTCAAGTGTTGGCATCTATTCCAATCAAGTCAGCTGAATCTAGGGTTGTCCGGTCCAGGAGCCGGCGCTTGCTCCACTGTAACGCTGAGCTTTCAACATCATGCGGGATAATGCCGATATAGCCATGGAGGCTTTCTTGCAGGCGTAGTCGACGTGACTGGTAAATGACAACTTATCGTCGATTATGACCCCCAAGTACCTCAAAGACCTCTTCGATTCAATTGTGCAGTTACCTGCACTAATCGTCGCGTATTGCTCCGAATTTCAGTTGACCGGGACCTCGGTCTTATGGTGGGCTAGCTCCAGTTTCCTGGAGCTCATCCATCTCTCCACAATGTCAATGGAGAGCGAGGCCGTTAGCTTCACCTCTTCGATGGATTCACCACATATCTCTAGAGTGATGTAGTTTGAAAACCCGTTCGGAAATTCAAACCTCGTCGCACATCGGCTTCCAGGATCGAACCTTGCGGTGATCTGAACACGTTTCTGGTCTACCTCTTTATTGTACACCAGCACGCAATTCTGGAAATAACTTCACAGAATCTTGTGCCGGGATACCTGTACATGAAGGCGTTGAAGCAAGTCCACGATGTCACCCAACTGGCGCTATTGAATGCATTTTGCACGTCAAGGGTGACCACTGCACAGTAGCGGATATCTCACATCTTGCGCATCCACCATCAATTTCCCTTTACGGAAGCCAAACTGGTTTTTAGACAGACCGCCTATACCCTCCGTGTAATTGGTCAATCTTTTGAGAATAACCCTCTCGAGCACTTTACCCGCTGTATCCAACAGGCATAATGGTCTATATGCCGATGGGTCCCCTGGTGGCTTCCCTGTCTTCGGTAGCAATACTAGAGTCTGGATTTTCCAGGCGTCCGGGAAAACGCCCTCGTTCAAACATCTTTTCATCGCCGTCTTGAATATTCCGGGCACTAGTGGAATAGCCGCCTTGATGGCCAGGTTCGGTATACCGTCTGGTCCTGGCACTTTGTTTACCTTTGGTGATTTTCCTATCGCAATGAGTTCCTCGAGTAACGATCGCTTTGTCCCTTTCGTCCACGGAGCCATTGTCGTGAGACAATTCTACCGTATAGGAGGCCAGGGTTTTTGGCCATGGCTCGGAAAGAGTCCCCTCATGATGACCTGTAATAGCTCTGGTGATTGCTCGGTTGGAGTTGTCATGCCCTTGGTTTTGGTCATTACCACCCGATAGGCGTTACCCCATGGGTTCGCGTTGGCTTTCGAACACAGACCCTCAAAGCAGACTCGTCTGCTGGCCTTTGTCTGTTTCTTAAGTGCAGTCTTAGTGGTGGCTAGCACATCGCGGTGCTCCATTCTTTCAGAGTTCGACCGTGCTCTTTGCATCCTCCTTCTAGCTCAGTGGCAGGTTCTCCGGAGGTCGGCGATTGTCTCTGTCAACCAGTAAACCGGCGCGACCTTCCATCCCTAGGCTTGACCTTTCTGAGCATGGTTGCTACGAGTTCATCACCGCAAGAATCTTCGGTAGCGCTCAATCTCTGTTCCCACTCTAGCGCCTCTTTAAATACTTCTTTATCGAAGTACGACGTCGTCTTCCATCTGCGGACGAACCTCTAGTAGCACACTTGTTGCCATTCGGTTGAGATAACATAAATATGACTTGCTAAGTCATAATCAAATTACTACAACTAATTATGACCGTAGTGTGCTACTTGGGATGGAGTGGTCTGTCTGTTGTTCCGAAAATCATTATCTGTACAACTGCCCAGATTTTCAAGAGTTGTTTGTAAGCGGTCGTGAGGCTGTTCTACGGATTTCTTTTGAGTAGGACATCAAGGAAGGGACTGTCGGCCGAAGTACTCTTGTCGAACTTGTCGGGGACGACACCATACACTGTTTTGTGTCAAATCTAATCCGGGTGCTACTTCGACTGTGAGAAATAGTACAGTTGGTACGTCTTCGGAAGACACTGACGGTTCTTCCTCAGCAACGGATGCAGTTGAGACCGTGGCATCTTCGGAGGCAATTAAGGAAGTATCTACTTTCAACACTGTCGAAGGTAATTCTAGTTGAAGATCGTGAAGGCAACACATATCCGGTCGGTAAATTTCTTCTGTCTGTCTGTCTGTTTGTCGGACCCTTATAGACTCGGAAACTAAAGAATCGATTGGCATGAAAATTTGTATGCAGGGGTTTTTGGGGCCATGAAAGGTTCTTGTAATGGTACGAGACCCCTCCCGCCTAGAAGGGGGGAGGAGGTGCTCTCATACAAATGAAACACGATTTCTGAATATCTCGAGAACTAATCAAGTAAATGGAACCAAAACATGTGCAAACATGTTTTTCTGGTAGTTTAAGACCCCTCCTCTCTCTGAAAAGGGGGCACGCATCCTAATGAAACACAAATTCCTGCATAACTCGAGAACTCATCAATCCAAATTTGACAGGTGGAAGTTTTTGAAGGTGAAAAATGTTTCTACGGTGGTTTGAGACCCCCCGCTCTCTGGAAAGGGGGGCTCTCATACAAATGAAACAAATTTTTTAATCAAACATGAGAACTATCCCAACTGTTATGAGATTGTTTATCCAGGAGTTTTAGGATGATGGTTTGAGACCCCACCCACCTCTAAAGGAAGGGAGGGGTCATACAAATGGAACACATATTTCTGCATAACTCGAGAACTAATCAAGCAAATTTAACCCAATATGGCATGTGGGGGTTTTTTGATGGTACGGTTTTCTTAATGGTGATTTGAGACCCCTTCCTTATCTGGAAGGGCCGGCTCTCATAAAAATGAAATAGATATTTTTGCATAAGTCATGAACTTATCAAGCAAATGGAACCAAATTTGGCATGTGGAACTACTAGGTTTTACTGCGCAAAGAAGACGCTATCGTTCCTGGAGAGCCAAATGTACCATTTGTACCAAAGATCGAAATCCGACTAATCTGCCGCAGTGTCGTCCATCGAGAATTTGTTATGGCCTATTGCGCTCCTCTGTCTACAAAGTAATCGGAAGGCCAAGCACACGAAACAATTCACCAGGATCAGAAGCAGCATCCGGAAAATTAAGTGCAGCTGCCCAGCGATCGATTGCTACCATCATTAGATTTTATTTCGAAGCTCTTTGACGTTATCGAAAGCATTAGAATTTTTCCTCTGCTGAAACTAAGGATTGTAATTCTACATTAGTTTTTGTCGCAGCCATATTTTAATTTGATTTACCATATTTGAGTATGTTGTCATGAGCAGTGAATTATCTTTATAATCACATGAATTAATTTGGTACGGACTGCTTCTTCGTCACTGATTATCTATTCAATTTCAATGAAAACTGCTGAAATTTTGAGAATTTGTGATCATGAACTTTGGCAGTCACTCCTGATGTTCTCGGAAATTCACATCGAACTACCCAACCTAACCGTTCAGAAACATTTGGTAAGTTTTTTTCTTGAACTTAGTTTCTAAACTTCTGGTAAGTCTTCCAAAACTTTGGAAAGTTTTCACGAATTTCTTTGAAGACCTTCATCAATTTTTTGAAGTTTCTTCCTGAACTTGAGAAGTCCTCTTCTGAACTTTATGGAAATTTTCTCCCAAACTTCGGGAAGTTTGTTCCTGAATGTCTAAGAAATTCTACTAGAACTACTAGGAAGTACCCCCTATATATGTGGAAAGTTTCTTCTTGTTTTTCTCATAAATATCTACCTGAACTTCTGGAAATTCATGAACTTCGCGAAAACTTCATACTGAAATTCTGGAATGTTCGATTCTGAACTTCAGGGAAGCTCTCTTTCACTACTGGTTAGTTCCAACTAAACTGTTGGGTAGTTTCTGGAGAAACTCTTGGGAAGTCCTGAATTCCTGATTTTTTTTTCAGAAATTTCATCTTGATCTTATAGGTCCTCTCTTATATGTTTCTTTCTGGAATTCAAGAAAGTTTTTTCCTGAGCATATTCTTTCTAAATTTCTGATAAGTCTCATCTTGAACTCCGAAGAAACTTTTTCATCGAAACTTTTGGAAAGTGCTCTCCAGAATTTCTACAAAAATTCCAAAACATTTGTTCGAAGTTTCTTCCTGAACTTCTGAGAAATCCTCTTCTGAACTTTTGGGAAGTTTTCTCCTGAACATCGGGGTAGTTGGTTCCTGAATTTCTGAGAAATTTCTGCTTGATCAACCAGGAAGCACACCCTATATTTGTGGAAGTTTTTTCCTGTTTTTCTCAGAAGTATCTACCTTAACTTCAGGGAATTCCTGAACCACATTCACTTCTTTCTGCACTCTAACACTTCTGAGTAGTTCTGACTAAACTGTAGGGAAGTTTTTTGCGGAACTCATGGGAAGTCCTCTCCTGAATTGCTTATTTTTTGAGAAATTCCTTCTCGAACTTATACGTAGTGTCCTCTCTTGTAAGTTTTTTTTTCTGGGATTCGGGGAAGTTTTTCCCAGAGTAAAAATATTCTGAAATTCTCATAAGTCTCATCTTGAACTGCAGGTAACTTTTTTATCGTTACTTTGGAAAATTGCTCTCCAGAATTTCTAGGAAAATTACATAACATTCGTTCGATGTTTTATTCCTGAACTTCTGAGAAGTCCTCTTCTGAACTTTTGGGAAGTTTTCTCCTGAATATCGAATTTGGAAACTAATCTTTTGGGAAGTTTTTTTCTCCGAAATCTCAAAGAAGTTTTTTTTCCCAAACTTCAGAGAAGTGCTCTCTTGAACTTTCAGGACGTATCGTCTTGAGCTATACGGAAGTTTGTGTCTGAATTCTTGAAAAAATATATGTAGTGCTCTCGCTGGTTTCTTCATAAACTCCGGGGAAGTTTTGCCCTAAATTTCTGCATCTTGAATTCCTGGTAAAAGCTCCAGATTTTCTGGAAAGTTTCAAACTTCTAAGAGCTCATCATTTTCAAACTTCTTCCTGAAGCTCTGAGGAGTTTTCTTCTGATTTTCGAGGAAGTTATTTCCTGAACTTCTGGGAAGTATGATCTATGTAGTGCTCTCCCTGGTTAGTTTCTTCCTGAACTCCGGTGAAGTTTTTCCCTACTTTAGGGAAATGATCTAGGTAGTGCCCTCGCTATTTCGTTTTTTCCTGAACTCCGGTGAAGTTTTTTTCTCTTAACTTTTGCATCTTGAATTCCTGAAAAAAAAACTCTAGATCCTCTGGAACGTTCCTTACTTCTAAGAACTCCTCTTCTCTAAACTTCTTCCTGAAGCTCTGAGGCGCCCTCTTCTAATTTTTGAGGAAGTTATCTCCTGAACTCTTGGGAAGAGGTACTGCCCTCCTTGGTTTCGTCAAATCTTCTGGAAAGTTTCAAACTTGTAAGAACTTCTCCTTTTTAAACTTCTTCCTGAAGCTCTGAGGAGCCCTCTTAGAGGAAGTTATCTCCTGATCTTCTGAGAAGTATGATATATGTAGTGCTCTCCCTGGTTAGTTTCTTCCTGAACTCCGAGGTAGTTTTTCCCTAAACTTCTGCATATTGATTTCCTGGTAAAAACTCCAGATCCTCTGGAAAGTTCCAAACTTCTAAGAACTGCGCTTCTTTAAACTTCTACTTAAAGCTCTGGGGAGTCCTCTTCTGATTTTCGAGGAAGTTATCTCCTGAACTTCTGGGAAGTTTGATCTAGGTAGTGTCCTCCCTGGTTAGTTTCGTCCTGAACTCCGGGGAAGTTTTTCCCTAAACTTTTGCATCTTGGAATGCTGGAAAAAACTCCAGATCCTCTGGAAATTTCCAATTTTCTAAGAACTCCTCTTCTTTAAACTTCTTCCTAAAGCTCTGAGGATTCCTCTTCTGATTTTCGAGCAAGTTATTTCCTGAACTTTTGAGAAGTGTGAACTAGGTAGCGACCTCCCTAGTTAGCTCATTTCTGAACTCCGGGGAAGCTTTTCCCTAAGCTTCTGCATCTCTTATTCCTAGAAAAAACTCCAGATCCTCTGGAAATTTCCAAACTTCTGAGAACTCTTCTTTTTTAAACTTATTCCTGGAGCTCTGATGAATGATTTTCGAGGAAGTTATCTCCTGAACTTTTATGATCTTTTATGAAGTATGATCAGATGGTTAGCTTCGTCTTGAATTCCGGGGAAGTTTTTCCCTAAACTTCTGCATCTTGAATTCCTGAAAAAAGCTCCAGATCATCTGGAGTGTTCCAAACTACTAAAAACGCCTCTTTTTTAAACTTCCCCCTGAAGCTCTGAGGAGCCTTCTTCTGATTTTCGAGGAATTTATCTCCTGAACTTCTGGGAAGTATGATCTAGACACTGCCCTCCTTAGTAAGTTTCTTCCTAGTTTTCCCTAAAGTTCTTTTGAATTTCTGGAAAACACTCCTAATCCTCTGGAAAGTTTCAAACTTCTAAGAACTCCTCTTCTTTAAACTTTTTCCTGAAGCGCTGAGAAGTCCTCTATTGATTTTCAAGGAAGTTATCTCCTGAACCTCTGAGAAGTATGATCTAGTAAGTACCCTCCCTGGTTAGTTTCTTCCTGAACTCCTTAATTCCTGAAACAAACTCCAGATTCTCTGGAAAGCCCCAAACTTCTAAGAACTCCTCTTCTTTAAACTTCTTCGTGAAGTTCTGAGGAGAAAGTTATCTCCTGAATTTCTGGGAAGTATGATCTAGGTAGTGCCTCTCTCTGGTAAGTTTCTTCCTGAACTCTGGGATAGGTTTTCCTTAAACTTCGGCATCTTTAATTACTGGTAACAACTTCAGATCCTCTGGAAAGTTCCAAACTTCTAAGAACTCATTTTTTCTAAACTTCTTCGTGAAGCTCTGAGGAGTCCTCTTCTGATTTTAAAGAAAATTATCTCCTGAACTTCTGGAATGCATGATCTAGGCAGTACCCTCCCTAGTAAGTTTCTTCCTGAACTCCGGGGAAGTTTTTCCTTAAACTTCTACATCTTGAGTTCCTAGAAAAAGCTCCAGATCCTCGGAAGCTCCTAATTTCTAAGAACTCCTCTTCTTTAGACTTCTTCCTGGAGCTATGAGGAGTTCTCTTCTGATTTTCGAGGAAGTTTTCTCCTGATCTTCTGGGAAGTATGATCCATGTCCTCCTTGGTTAGTTTCTACCTGAGCTCCGGAGAAGTATTTCCCTAAACTTCTACATCTTGAATTCCTGGAAAAAGCTCCAGATCCTCTGAAAAGTTTCAAACCTCTCTGAATTCCTCTTCTTTAAACTTCTTCCTGAAGCTCTGAGGTGTCCTGTTCTGATTTTTTTGTAAGTTATCTCCTGAGTTTCAGAGCTATTATCTAAGAAGTGCCCTCCCTGGTAATTTTTCTTCTGAACTCCGGGGAATTTTTTTCCCTAAACTTCTGCATTTTGAATTCCTGGAAAAACAAATCCAGATCTTCTGGAAAGTTCCAAATTTCTAAGAACTCCTCTTATTTAAACTTCTTCCTGGAGCTCTGTTAAGCTCTCTTTTAATTTTCGAGGAAGTTATCTCCTGAACTTCTGGAAAGTATGATCTATGTTGTGCTCTTGTTAGTTTCTTTCTGAACTTTGGGGAAGTTTTTCCTGAACTTTTGCATCTTGAATTCCTGGAAAAAGCTCCAGATCCCCTGAAAATTTTTAACTCATCTTTTTTAACTTCTTTTTGGAGCTCTGAGGAGTCCATTTCTGATTTTAAAGGATGTTATCTCCTGAACTTCTAGGAAGTATGATCTAGGTAGTGCTCTCTCTGAACTCCGGGGAAGTTTTTCACTAAACTTTTGCATCTTGAATTTCTGGAAAAAACTCCAAATCCTCTGGAAAGCTCAAAACTTTTGAGAACTCTTTTTCTTTAGACTTCTTCCCGAAGCTCCGAGCTATTATTTTGGAGGAAGTTATCTCCTAAACTTCTGGGAAGTATGATCTTCGAACTTTATTTGGCCCTGATTTTTTTTGCAATATTTCTGCTTGAACTTCTATCAAATGCTTCCTATAGTTTTGTGAAATTTCTGCCTGACCTTTGTAAATGTTTTATTTTTTCCAGGAAGTCTCTTTCTGAAGCTCTGGGAAGTCTCCTTCTGAACTTTCTAGGTTGTGCCAAAGTTCTGGGTATTATTTTTCCATATTTTTAGGAATCTAGGGCTTATTTCATAAACCACTTAACTCGAAGGTAAATTTCCAAATCCCAAGTGCTGATGTACTGAAACGAAAGAAAATAAAAAAATCAGAGTTCTAATGATTATTTCACTAGTTCATCACTTTCACTGATGTGCTGAGAGTAAACAAAATTCACTTTTTGATCTTCCGACCCAAGCCGCATTGGTGGTACAAATGAATCGAGCTCTTGGTCAATTTTCTACCAGTTATATTTAGAATTAGGTTTGCTGGCTTTAAGCTACATAATTATGTGACGATGTACATATTAATTTCAATGAGTTCAATGAGCCATTCGATCTGACGGTTATTTGTTTTGTTTTTATGGTGAAACTGGAGGGAGTCCTTGTTCCATATGAGACTAAAATTCACAAACAAAGCAAAACAAACAACTCTTTCTCAACCAAATGTGACAAATCAGCAACTACTTTCCGAGCGGTCGATTGAGTCGAACATTTCGACAAAATTTCGTCGATCTCGACATCTGTCATAGCAAAATAGATCTTGTGATCTTAGTGACGGTCGACTCGACTTCTATGATTGGCCCATATGTTTGAAGACTAAGGTCAACGCTTTATATAAAATAAATCAGATTGAACTGTACTTCTTTGTTGTTTTATTCCCAAGCCATTCTTTCCCTTCCCATTATTTGGTGGCCACCCGTTACTAGTTCGACCAATCGAAATATTTTGGGTAAGTCTGTATCAGCGTGTGAATGAGAATGGATGATAAGATTTGACAAAATGGCAGATCTGTAGGTCGTCTAGGCCATGATGAGAGGAGTAAAGTTGAGTTGAGTGAGATGACTTCTCATGTTCTACATAGGAATCTTACAGTATCTGTAGTGACGTCTAGCATCACCTCTACAAACGCGTGTGTAGCAACCGATCGATCGTGAAGAAGCTATAGCAGTCAGCTGAATTTCGAATTGGCATAGAATGTTTATCTGTAAAGAAAAGAGAACGAAAAAGGCTACCATTAGTTTCAGTATTCAAATTTTCCGCTGTAATCATCATCGTACATAACTCTAACCGAGTTGATTCGTTAGAAATACAAAGTACTATCGCTCCATCCATCGCATCCCACCCCATCCCAAGTGCAACCGCTAGGCGTAGGAAATGCAATAAATTGTTTATATTCAAATGCAACCGCATGTAATGTGTTCACACATGGAAGATTAAACCTGTACTTACAATCCCATTATAGCCGCCCAACAGCCACAAACTATTCACTGGAAAGGGGGGGGGGGGAACCTTAACCTAGACTGGGCTATCAGGTGTCAACCGAACACCGCCACGTCGCACGCCCCATCGCGATTGGTTTGTAGCCTTAGGTATTTTACTCGCAAACGAAGCGATAAAATGATAAAATTAAAATATTCCCAAACAAGACGTGGCCAGTCAGCGCCGGCTTCCAGCATTTTATACGAACAAGAGTAGATCAGTGCCATAACCTAGAAATTGTAATTTAAATCTCGTGCCAGGCGGAGTCGCACGGAGATCGGAATGCAACATCTTCAGTTTTAAATCGATTGCATTTCGTCACTTCCCCGCTGCGGTGCATTCCCTCCATGCCCTCCATCCACATCTGATTAACTGCGCTCTGGTACGGGAGTTTTACAACCCAGCAGGCGAGCCAGACGACGAATCTGGATCACTTTGGTTAGATGTCACTTGTTTCACTGTCATCGAGACGTCGTTCGTTCTGCCTAGGTCTCTCCGATTTGGGCCGCTTGAGATGGGAAAAATATGCAAATTTATTTATTTAATTCATTCGATTCGACAGATTGACTAGGTGCGAGAGCGCATTCGAGCGAGCCGAGTTGGAGTTCGATGGATAGATTTAGATTTCTAAATAAATAAATGTGGTGCTAGTCAAATTGGCATACACGATCATCCGAGAGTGGAGAGTGCCTCTAGTTGGGAATAGTAGGAGTGGAGTGGCGCCGCGTTGATTGGTTAGGTAGATTGTTCGATGGTTGGTTCGTTTGTCGTTCCGGGCGTCACGTGGATTCCGGCTGGAAGCAGTGTGACAGTTACCGCACGCCCCACGGCAAGTGTTCCGAGAATCAGGGTTGAAATTTAGGTACGATTCATGAGCGAATAGCTTGCTTTTGAATTCATGCGAAAGGAACATTGCAATTCCTTTCTCGTTCCCAATCATCTCGTACGATCGCACCTTACGCTTAATTCAACTCATTAGGTTCTGTACAACATCTGGCTGCAGCTTCTTCTGTACGGAAACCCACTGTTTCTTCATGTCTTCCTCCGATTTGGCCTTCTTTGGATGCTTCTGTACCCGTGCAGAAACGAATAACTTGATAACTGGCCTTGGTATTAAAGAGCTCAAATTAAGAGGTAAAATACCTTAACAAAATGCATATTATGTCCTTGGGCACGAAAGTGACCCCGTTGACTTCGTACTACCCCAAGGCAACATTTGAATAGTGTCACGAAGTTTCATCCGGCCAGAAGATCGTAGGGCCTGCGTGTTGCTTCAACAGAGGAGGCAGGCGCTTCTGTAGACACTCCTTGAGGTAGATCTCCCCGTTTACAGCCCCGGTAGTCGCGAATGGCACACTCCGTTTGCCACAAGAGCAGAAATCGTGTATTTCTTGGCAGACTTTGGAAGTTTTTGCTTCCTTACTTCCTCCAGAACATCAAACTTGTGCAGGGCGGTGAATAATAGTAGCCCCTGAAGCAGCCGGAAGTCCGCCTTGACGTAAGTCTCATCATACATGATCAGAGAATGAGGCTTCGTCATCATCTGGATGTACACATTGCTTTTCGGGTAACACCATTTTTTCCAGTTTTCGAAAAACCGACAGCAATAAAAAAAAAAAAAAAAAAACACTTCTAACTACTTCTCCTCAAATTTTCAAGAGAAAATACCCAATCGAAATTTTTTTCCATTTTTTCGTGATGCAATTTGATGTTGAAAACCCTTTACATATTTTCAAAAGGCCCGAACTTCTCATGAAATTGTTGCTAAGTGTTGGCCACGATGAAATTGCAACACTCAAAAGGATTAGCAAAAACTCGGCGTTAATTCAATTATCTTGAAATCATTGGAGACTCAAATAAAAAATCTTTGCTTTGTTTAACCATATACCATATGAAGCTTGTTCGCGACAAAATTCGGACACCCCTCAATAAGCATATCTCTGAAAATACTTCATCAACGCGTGAAATATTTCGCAGACTGATGAGCGTATGTCTGTTCGTTGTGTTAAAACAATTTTTGCACTGAAAATTTATTTTCGTAAAGTAGCTTTCACGCGTTTCGTAAACATGGATTTTGTACATAGAACAAATGTCTCGTATAGTGTATGAAACATTCATAATGCTTTTTATCTGGTGAAATGCTATCATTACACCTTTTTGTAAAATGCACGAAATGAACTACGTGATGACCAGCCAATCGCTGCAAATGCATTATGGTGGTGCTGCTGGTATGGGCAGGAATAATTTATCTATACCAAAATAAAAATCATCGCTGTCGAGAGCTATAAATTCATGCTCATTAATCACGATTGTTCTCACGAGTCAACGTGGCCTAGTGAGATCAACCACGGATTTAGAATCAGCACTTTCCAAATATTCAGGTTCGAACCCCATGTCTGAAACAATACAAAAAAAAAACGCGGGACAATTCCACGTGATTGCGCTTTTTTGTCAATTACATTTTGAGTCGATAAAGTAGATCTGCCAGTCCTTCATGCAACCACCAGAGAGACGTTTCTTTTTAATTTGTGACAAAATATTCGTAGCTCTTTGCATTGTTTCCGTACAATGTACGAATGTTCTTTCTGTATCAACAAAAGCTTCGTGCTTTTGACAGTTACGTGTGCATTTAATTACGAATGTATCTTCATAAAAAGAACAAATCAGTTTCGTTGCTGAAAACAACGAATGGATTAGTAAGTATTACTTTAGATTTTGTAATATAAACTAATATTAACTTTCAGTGTGGTGATACTACCAGCTTTAAGATCGAAGATGGCGTCGGAAGAAGAGCAAGTGCGAAAAACAATTGTGTGCGGTCGCAATGAAAATCCGGATCTGTCAGTAAGAAAACATGCAAAAAAGCTTGATTTTCCTGGTGGTCGAGCAAGCCAAAGCTTCATCACTACCGGAACGGTAAACAAGGAAATGTGCCGTGAAGAATGCCTAAAGAAGCGATTGTTACCACTCCCTCGCGATTTTGGCCTGATTTGGCATCTTGTCACCACGTCAAAGATGTTCTGGAATGGTATAAAGCGAACTTTACGAATCCACCTAACTGCCCGGAGTAGCGATCTGTCGAGCGGCATTGGGCTCTCGTGAAAAGAAAACTCGCTCAATATAATCAACAAGCTACAACTATAGGAAAATTTCAAAAAATCACTTCGAAATTTTGATCGCATGCGATTTGCGTTTTTCTTCACAAATTGGCTTTAAAAATTGAAGTTTTGATATATTTTAAGAATCCCTCATGTAACTGCCTCAGCTTATATGTCAATGTTATAGTTGCATTTTTTTTGAAATTTCTCACTTTAACAAACAACTTTGCAAAAGAAAGTGTATCGATCCGACTTCACCAGAAAAAGTTATGATCGTTGAAAGACAGCATATTTTAGCAAAAAAAAAACAGCATAGTACAGTAAACCTCCCGACATGCGCGGACTTCCTTGATGGTGGTTTAAAATTATAATCCTTCAAATCCTTCAAATATACTAAGTTACTTTCATTCAGCAAAGTTGTTTAGTAGATCAGGCCTTCAGGATGGTAAACTAAAAACTTCCGAATTATCTCACTACGCGGCGCTAGTGTGCATGCAAACTTACTTTATAACCTGAATCTCGAGATCCTTGACATATAGCAAGTTAGTGTCTTGGGCAAAGGTGTTTGGATGATTAAGGCCTTTCGGATGGTGTTAACTATAGTTCAGAGCTCTTCCACTACGGGGCACTATTGTACATGTGATTTTTGTTTATTACCTGTATTTTGAGATGTAGATGCTACTGTTTTCAGGAAAGTTAGTTGTAACATTATAAACTGCCAAACGCTTGACTCAACAGTTCAGAATTATCTCACTCTTACTGTATAATCTGAACCTCGATATTACTAACATATAGCAAGATGACATCTTCAATAAAGATATTCGAGGGGTCAGGGCCAGGGTGCGAAAAATTCAAATTCAATCAGCAGAATCCCGTGAATTTATCCAACATCCATCTCGTCATTCACCGATTCGGTGCAAACTGAATTTCAGAAGAGCCAAAATTCGGTGATAGCAAGAACACATTCAGTCAGGAATGTTTGCGATTATTGTGTTTTGTGATGCTCTCCTCTTTTTGTTTTGACTGATTGAACCGGAGATCTGTATAGAAAATGTGTCGGTAGCATCCTGTGTGAATGAAGACATTCGGTGCGGGTCACCTTTTTGGAGGGGACCGAATGCTTGTGTTCGTTCGTTCATTGCTTTTTCTTTATTAGTAATTCGTGTGTTCAGCAAAGACCAAAGAATTGAATGCTGTTGTTTTTCGCACTCATTTCGAAGCAGCCAATTTTTTCACACACTGGTCAGGGCTTTTTGAATGGTGTACATATTAGATCAGAAATCGTTCGCTGCGTGTTTATGTGAACTTATTGTAATATCTGTATTTTGACACACTCAAGGTTTTTTTTTACACGGCATTTTTTGCACGGTTTTTTTTGCACGGCTTTTTTTGCACGGATTCCGGAATAACACGGTTTTTTTTTGCACGCTTTTTTTCCAACCCGTGTAAAAAAACCGTGCTAATTCCGAAAAACCGTGTAAAAAACCGTGTTAATTCCGAAATCCGTGTAAAAAACTCAGATGTCTTTATGTTAAGTCTTTTGCAATGGAAACACTTAAAAGATTTTCTAAACAGTGGAATGGATAGCAAAACAAGTTACAAGAGTCAAGCGAAGGCTCCAAGGCCAGAACACAAAATAGAATTCGGGAGTGAATGTGTATGGGGATAAGTGAATAATACAAGTACATTCATGATGGCATATGGGTCGTTCCTTTCAAAAATTCCACCGCTACGTGGCGCTAATGAGCATGCAAAATTGAGTATTTTAAACTTGTTCTATCTCGTGATAGAATAAGATAGAAAGTTCTAGTTTTCACAGGTTGTTCAGAAGGTCAAGGAATTCGATAGATGAGCCGTTCCATTCGGACTTCACCGCTTACGTGGCGCAAGTGAGCATACAAAATTAAGTATTTTCAACTTGTTTTGTTTCGAGATTCTGTTAAGATGAAAAGTTCTAGTCGTCGGCAAGGGATTGTTCAGAAGCTCAAGGGCATTTCACGAAGATTTTTTTTCAACTGCTGAAATATGTTTGGTTCAAGGCAATTTTTCGAATTTAATCAACAATACTTCGTAGTTAAAAGAGCGATCATATGTGCACATCTGTCATAGGGTTAAATCAAAACACAAAATGTTATAATTCCAACCAGTGTGTATATCTGAAGCAGCTTCTGCAAAAAATAAAAACAACAACCTGCTCGTTTCAGATCCCTTTCAAATTTTAAGTGTTTTCAATTGCAAAAGACTTAACATGTTATCAAAGTTTTTTTTTTTACACGGATTTCGGAATTAAACACGGCATTTTTTTTACATGGTTTTCGGAATTAGCGTTAACGGTTTTTTTTTATACGGTTTTTCGAGGTTGGCACGTTTTTTTTTACACGGATTCCGGAATTAACGTCGATTTTAATGCGTTTTTTTTTACACGGTACGTATCCCCCGTGTAAAAAACCGTAGTCGTACTTAGGTCGCCGTGGCGAACTCTGGTAATCTTCGTCTGGTCGAATTCTAAGTTCAGAATAATTTCACTGCGTGGCACTGATCTGCCTGTGAGCTATGTAATGAATGTTTATCGCTAGTGCTCTTGAGAGATCATGAGGTAATCAACCCTAATAATTTTGGTACGTCCTTCAGAAAAGTTCTTTACGTAACATCGGGTAAGTCTTTCAGAGAACTTCGTAGAAGTACTGCAGAGAACTTCGAGAAGATTGAGAGACTCAGGAACTCCAGAGAACTCAGGAACTTCAGAGAAGAATGAAGTTCTTGCAGAGAAGAAACGGTTCTTCAGAGAACTTCAGGAAACTCGCAGGAATTTAGGAAGTTTTTCAGAGCTCTTCGAGGAACCTTCAGAGAAGTTCTTCAGAAATCTACGGAAAAGTCCTTCAGAGAACTTCAGGGAATTTTTTTAGAGAACTTCAGGGAAGTTTTTGAGAAAACTTATCGAAAGTTTTTCAGAAAAGTTAAGGAAAGTTTTTCAGAAAAGTTAAGGAAAGTTTTTCAGGGAACTTCAGGGAGGTTCCGCAGAGAACTTCAGGGAAGTTCTTCAGAGAATTTTGAGGATGTTCTGCAGAGAATTTCAGGGAAGTTTCACGTTTCAATGGTGGCTTTTTTGACGAAATCGGCCTTAAACACGAACCGAAAGAGTGGCCACTTTTTATCCATAGAATTTCCTGGATACTCTCTACAGAATTTCCCTTAAGTTATCTGAAAAATTTCCCTTATGCTCTCTGCAGAACTTCCTTGAAGTTCTCTGCACAACTTCCCTGAAGTTCTCTGTAGCATTTCTCTGAAGTTCTCTTAAAAACCTGCTTAAAGTTCTCTGAAGAACTTCCCTGAAGTACTCTTCAGAACTTCCATGACTAATAGATACGTTTGCGTTTGCGTGGATTTGACAGTTTTTCCATAAATTGTCTGTCAAACGTTCACAACCACGAAGATAACTCAGTACTCAGACACCACTGATAATAGGAACTGATAAAATCTGCAAATAGTAGAGGAAACACGCAACGATTCCAAAGAATAAGCAATTATAACATAATCAAACAGAAATTACTCAACTCCTTCGAAAGATTTTCATAGAAGGATTCCGTAAAAACGGTGGAAAAAATTGCATTGCAGTTCTAGTACTAAGAAAGCCTTGCCAGTGCAAAAGGACCACTACCGTAAAAACGTGGCAAGTGACAACAACTCCAGTATACTGATTTTGTTGTACGTTTAGGTAGGTTTCTTTATGTCTTATCGTCATTGGAGTGATAAAGTTTTTGAGTAATGCGATTTTGCATAAAGGTATTTCATGTTCCAGATACACGTTTCTCAGAAATAATTCCGCGGCTGCATTTACTTTAATGTCGATAATAGGTTAAGACAAACGATAACTTCTCCACCAAAAAATATAAACAAGGAAGAGGATGTTTTGAGTTACTAAAAATTTAATATGACCAATGACCAATGACTAATTTGCTGCACAAAAATATATGTTTTTTTTCTCATTTGGGCTCATTATTCACCACAACTTTAGTTGAACAGTTTTTCCATGGAACCATTTTTTTCCGTGTTACAATTTTGAAATTCAGATTTATGCCAAAATGTATACCCGTTTCAACAACTGGGTATTTTAATCAAATAATAAATGTCAGTTTTTAAACATCGTTACATGAGATACATTTTTTGAGCACAAACACATTTTTATCGATCACATGAACGATGTTCAAATCAATTCTAATAAGTTTATCAAACGACACTAAATACATTCAGTGACTGTTTGCTTCCATACAAAGTTCCGTCAAGGGGTGCATGAATGGTGTTTTCTTTCTTAACGCAATCGTCTTTTTATAAAATATTTCCTGTGTATCCCAATTGATAACATTTTGTATTTCAGGTCCATTTAATATGTATATCTTTTTTAATATCCTTAAGCAACTCAATTACTCTTAAATCGAAAAAATCTTTCTATTCATGGAAAATACTCAAGCTCCAAAGTGAAAAGCATGTTGAAAATTGCATTGAAATAAAAAAAAGTCGATTAAAATTTTATATATTGTCAAGCCATTCTGACTGAAAATGCTCCCGAATTACTTCACACCGTAAGTTGTCCCAATTACAAACGTGGCAGGCGTGTGTAAAGTCAAATTGCTTCTTATTTTCAACCATGAAATCAGCTGTCAAAGTGGTTGAATAAACAGGGATTTGTTTAATTACACAAAGATTAAAAGTTGGAATATCGGCTTGTTCAGATGCCTTTAAGTGTGAGGTGATGGGGTGTGATATTTGTGGGATGAATAAATCGATGTACGTACATATTCTATTTCTTCTTCACACAATTGAAATATCAGGAAAGCCTATTTTCGTTCAAATCATTAAAAATACCGCATGATGTCGCAACTAAGATCACTAAAAATTCATCACTATTTTGCATTCAAGATATACTTCCGTTCCGTGATTGTATGCACTAAATATGATCATTTCAAAGCTGCTCCTGTTCCCGTTTTCGGGCCCCAAATTTTAGGGGCTGTCATAAAATGAGCTTAACTTATTCTGTCGTACGGCATGGACATAGTCGTACTTATGACCAAATATTAACCCCCAAGTTGATGGTGTTCGGGCCCCCACAATTATAAATTCGGCCATGCCTTCATGTTGATTTCAAAAATTTCAACTCCTTTATCGACAAAAAAAAAGTTTATATCAGTGATGCAAGCACAACTTTAAAGAATTGCCCGAAACATACACCAAATAAATTGGTCCACCGGTGAAGCTACCCTTAAAAATCAGTTTAGTAACCAGAGATGGCATTTTGCACTAATGTTGCGCCGGTGCGTGAGATTTGTACCTTCACAGAGGATACAACCACAACTCACCTCAGATAAAGCAAAGTGCTCTTTTATTCGGTGAAAAATAGACATAGTGGAAGTGTGCGCCGGTGATGGGGTGACCTGAAGTGAGTGAACCACACTCTCTTTTAAACGATCGCGCTCACGTGCTCTCATCTGTTTTCGCCCACGTGCTTTCGCCTGCCATCACTGCCGCTTACACTTGTGCGAGGACGCGCCAGTGTTCTTTCTCTGATTCGCTGGTGCGAAAGAAAGTGAAAACATCGTCGGAGCTGCAGAAAATGTCCGAAAAAAGGGAGCGGGAAGAAACATTATTCTTTCTTCCTCTGTTATGTAGCGTCAAAGCGAATTTGCAATCACTGCTGTATATTAGCAAAAGAGCCCACGCCAGTGAGCTCACTGGGGTGCACGCGTTAGGGAATTTATCTGCATTCGCTTCTGTGAATTCGCGCTACCCGCATGCAAACACGGGGGTGAATATAAACAAGAGAGAAGAGCTCTCGTTGAGGTAGGAAGAGTGTGTGGAAAATTTTCAATCTCTCTCTACCACACTGAGGATATGGACATCACTGAATAGTAACTTAATTTAAATGACTATGATCGTTTTTGACACTTTATAAGCAGTTTTCAAAACAGCGACGAATGCAAAAACGAGATTTTTTACAGTCACAAGTGAAAAGTCAGAACTTTCTATACCTCGCACTCCCTATTGGAAATATTTCCTGAACGTTTGACTATAGAAAGGTCGTGCTCTTGCCAGGAAGAAGATGCTAAATAGACAAATCTAGGATCTTTTTTCAATAGGGTGAATCTAACAATAAGAGATTCTCTCCTCTCTCGCTCTCTTTCGTTTATTACAGCGCCATTTAAAACTATTGAGGGATTCTTCAGATCAGATCGAAACACAACAGTGCTGGCTAGCATACACTACAAATAGTAGAATGAAAAATGTAAAGCTGAATGAAATAAGAATGAAAGAGAAAGTAATCAAAGAGAGTATCTCAATTTCAGATTCGCCATAATGAAAAAAAAAAACCCTAGAAATATTACCGGACGCTGTCAAACAAATCGACTTTTCTGTAGCCATTACCGAATTTGGTTCTACAAGTTTGGTTGAAATAGCTTCGAATCCAGGTTCGCGATCATATGTAGTCATAAAACCAGTTCCGTAAGTTACAGTGTTGATTGTTTATTATAATGCCGGGTAGATCTTCGAGAGCTTGCAGGCTGCTTTTCCAATATATTCCGTTTCCGATACTTGAAAGTTCCGTAGCGAGAGTAACAGCGTGGAAATGTGCTGTCAAAAATATATAAGTGACTGTAAAATTCTTTCTAGTACCTGGTTTTTGGATTGCCTTTGTGTGCTAAAGACTCGACGAAAAATGTGTTCATTTCAGAGAGAACAGACAATAAGGTATGATGGCTGCAAGTATAATAATAAAGAATAAGTTAACAATAAATAAATAAAGAAACAATAATAATAAGAGAGAGAAAGAGAGAGAGAAGAACTCCAAAAAACTGCTCAGAATCCGGAGACTCCTTGAGCTGGGTCTCAGAGTCGGCCTGCTTCTGGAGGGGCTACGCGGACTACATTTCACTAATACTGAACTATGGGATTTCTGACTTTGGAAACTATTAGTTGGACAAGTAAAATTGAAGGAATAATGGGAAATTTATTTTACCGTAAAAACGATAAAATCTGCTGTGTGGTGGCTTTTTCGGGCAATTCTAGTGAGTGGTATGGAGTTCG
The DNA here is from genome assembly GCA_034211315.2 of Aedes japonicus. Lineage (NCBI taxonomy): Eukaryota > Metazoa > Arthropoda > Insecta > Diptera > Culicidae > Aedes > Aedes japonicus. Next base: position 44,739 of record JASCZW010008500.1, read on the forward strand.
TTGGGTGCGTACCGTTGGACGAGCGCTCGCCGATGACCTCTGGTAGAATTCGTAGATGTCGATGGTGTTTTTTACCAACACGGACAATGGCGGCAAGGCTTTGTGCAGCTTCAAACCAGCAATGGCGGACACTGGCGGATAGGGGTTGATTGGCGTTTCCTTCGTAGCCTCTATCGACGGACCACGGCAAGACCGTCTTTGACCGCGCCGAGAAGAGAATTAATTTACTTTGTGGTTATGGTCCTCAGACCAGAAAGTAGGCCTAGTCATTTACGTTTAGGCGTAGACGTCCTGCAGGGCTGTTCATCTTGGCCGAGTCGTGTTCTGTGTGGGCCGCCGCAATATCGGTGAAGGCCGTTCGAAGTGAAACTGTCCCGAAAACTGTACAATAGTACAAAAAAAGGTCCTGAATCTGGGATTGTAAGCTGCCAATTTCTAATGAACTCACTCACTTCTCGACACACTTCACACAAACGCCAAATTAAAAGTGAGCAATAGTGACCAATCTAGTATCTAGCCAACCCCAAATCCTTTTTTTTTATTCTGCTTTCTCCCGTAACCTATCACCACCCCATGGGCATGTGGGCGCAGTTTTCCTCAAAAAAAAATCTGGTCGAAAAAACTACCATTTCACTTGACTACCTTGGAATTTCAGTCAAATTTACTACGTTTATTGTACAGCCTTCAACATTTGCGGTATATTTGACAGACCTCATGTTGATATCAACCCCACCATGCTTGACTTCAAATCAATCGCATTCATAGTCAGGTGAAAATTGTTGGTGTTTGCGCTTAATTCAACCTTCAAACGGTAGTTTCTACATGGTATTTTTTTGCGTGTACGAAAATGTACTGACGCGCCACCTATTCGTCAGCGGTGGTATTGAAAAGCGCGTCGTTCAAGTTCGTCGAGGATAGTAAATTTACAGAAGGAGCAACATGGCGTTGTAGCTTTCTTCGTCATCCTTGGCTATAGATCATTGCATGAAGGCGTCATCAATGCAGTTTTGAGAGTTCAGGGAGCTTGTTTACGTGGACTTAGAATATATTCGGTAAGATCGGTTTGAGATTATGTGCTCAGAATTTGTTGCGATTGAATTTAACTTGCCGGAAAACAGACACCAGTGCTTATTTTTACATAATTTCCTGAATCTAATCGTACAGAATCCGGAAAAAGCCAATGGAAAATTTCGTTTGAGCGGTCCAAATTCTAACACCTTGTAAACAAGCTCCCCAACTGTCAAAAAAGTGAGGTTAATAGATTCGGTGCAATGATCTATAAAAGCCGAAGAGTGACAGAAGCCTTAAAATTGAGTATTTCTAACCTTCTTTAGGTGTCGGGGTCAATATGACCCGGAATGGTTTTTAAAAATTCTATAACTTTCTAAAATAAGCATATAGACGTTTGAAATTTCTTGACTTTTCCTAAATGCATCGAACCCAAATTTTGATGACATTTCTGAAGGGCTGTAAAAAAATAGTTACGAATAAGGTGTTTCGGGTCATATTGACCCGGATTTTAAATTCACATTGCGGAAAATTTATATGACCAAATTTTAAGTCTTTGAAGTCAAAATGCTTATCAGAACCCCAATTTTCAGTTTCGCGATCCGTGAGGCGACGACAACTCAGTGCAGTGAACATGCTTTTCGACGGCTCAAACGTCATGATTATTCAAGAATAATCTACTTCTAGACTTGAAATGGACCAATGACCATATTGACCATTCCGGGACAATCCGGATGCCTCAGGGAACCCTTCAGGAGGAGACAAATGTGGATTTTCGCCGGAAACATGCCTTTCGACGGCTGCAAACTTCATGATTTTTTATAAGTAGTCTACATCTAGCTAGCAATGTCCCAATATATACATTGGCCGTTCCGGAACAGTCAGGATGACCCGAAGGAACTGTTTAGGAGGGACAAATAGCAGTTTTGCCGAAACATGCCTTTCCAACGGTTCAAAATGCATGATTTTTATAAGTAGTCTACATTTAGCTAAAAAATGGTCCAATATATATTATATATATATATATATATATATATATATATATATATATATATAAATATACACATATATATATATATATATATATATATATATATATATATATATATATATATATATATATATATATATATATATATATATATATATATATATATATATATATATATATATATATATATACTCAAATTTGAGTAACTGTATTCAAAGTTTATGGTGGGTAAATTTAACCTAATTCAATTAAACTTGTAAAAACCGAAAAATGAGCACTTTTCCGCATTTGGTTAGTTAGCAAATGTTATACAACATTTAAAATAAAGTGCCTTTTCTGTGATGACAGATTAAAAACATAATTTTTTTGGTTAATTTTATTAATTTTGTTTATATTTTAATATCCGCGATTTTTAACCATGAAGGCTAGTTTAGTACCGTAACATATTTATTGTTTTTCGGTATTTTAATTTGATATACTTCGAATAATAGAAGTATGCAAACGACTTCTATTTTTACTGAAAAATGAGTTGTCAATGAAGTACTTACCCATTTAGTCGTCTTTACCGAATTTTCAGAATCAAATTCACCCATCACTCCAGTTCAAACCTTGGCGTATGAATTAGTAAGCATGAATATATTTGAATTCGAGATTATTCATTATTTAGACTTTTTCTTGCATTTCGTTGCACATGCTTCCAGATAGATCACGGTCTATTGTTCATTGGTTGGCATCTGTTGGACGTGTAGATATGAGGTCCTTGAAAAATCCGAATTTTTCATGGTTGCAAAATTAGGGGTATGACTATCAGTGTCACGAATTCAAAACAACAGAATAATGTGCATCAATATTCAACGCATGTCAACCGAGAAAACACTTTTGAAATTGGCGTACAAAACACAGGGTTCAGGGATAAATGTTAATACTTGGTTACAGACGGAGGCAGTCCTTTCACATAGCTGAATTCTGTCACGATGAGATCCTAAATTTTGGCGTACAGCAGCTGCAACGAGCTGCTTTAAAAACGGCTAAGCTGCTTAGGGGCTATTCATAAACCACGTAGACTTTTCCGAGGGGGGGAGCGGTTGACCTAAGTCTACGCTCCATACTTAATATTTGAATTAACTTGCACGCTTGAACCGTACTTTGTTCCAAGGATGGATTGGCATGGTAGAATAGTTGAAGAAAGTGTTGGAATTGCGAATTGGACTGATCACTGTGTACTGGGTATGAACTTAAAGGTATTGGGTGATTTGATTTGCACCGTGTAACCAAGAACATAAATAAAGAATTTAAGTTTTGTCTTTGCATAATAACGTAGCACACGTGATTATTTATTTTTATCATCCTTCCTCTGGAAGGAAAAGATAGTGTATAAAATTTACCCGCGTATGCGACTCGTGCTTCAGTGGTTCAAGTTTTCTGCTCACTGTTATTATCGTACTAATCCCCCTGCCAATCCCGCCAATAGTCCTGAGTTCCACCTAATCGAAAGATATTGGGCTCTGATGAAGCGGCCCAAGTAACAATTTGAGTTTTATTCCAGTCGGCTATGTTGATAAAACTACATTCGGAACTGCTGTGAAAACAAATCAATAAAACCTTTATAAGACCATAAACATTTTGAAAATTTTCTAGTGAAAGATGTTATGACCACTTGAGAACCTTCATAAAACTTATTGGCAGCCATTAAAACCAGCATTGGGCCAAATGGTCACAGCTGTCAAACTTCATGGTGATATCGTGGTTGGTTTTTGTTGTTCTGCTTTGTTCGATTTTGTGCTCTTCTGATTAATTTGACAGTAAATAATTTCTGAGAGAAAAAGTTCTAGTGTTACGGGAAATTTTGTTAGAAAGCAAAATATCCAAATCAAATTGAGTTTTTTTATAGCGTTTCATGAAACAAATCATAGGCGCATTTAAGTTTATGGTGAATATTTGCAGAATAAGAAAGGCGTATTGCCTCAGAAACTTTGCGAGTTTACAACAACAAAAACAAAATTGAAACAAATAAATTCGACAAATCCATCATGAATTTACTGAAAATTTGATGAAACTTAATAAGGTTGTATAAAATAATGCCAAAGTTGGTCTCCGACATAAATTTTATTGTAATGCAAATTTAAATTTTGTTTTTCCACATATCAATGATTTCTTATATTTCAATACGGCGATTGGAAGAAATCCAATCGCCATATTTCCAGAAAACCAATTTATCTTGGTAGCCATTGCCATACAAAACTATTTGGTTGATTGGTGACTTCCCTTAATGCCAATTTGACGTTTAATACATTTACTGGAAAATGCTTTTACAACTGACCATAATAAGAAAATATGAATGAGTCCTGAAACGGCATTTCAAAACATCATTTTACGAGTTCATAAACTCCAAATAAAATCTTTGATAAGAGTAAAAGGAATTTTAGAAGAAAAGGTTTTAAGATCGTTGTCTAGAAGCTGTGTAGGTTCTCATAAACCTGACTAAAATATAGAACCTATTGGCACCTCTTGGCACCAAATCGATTTCTAGTGGCTTTCATAAAACTTTAAAAAAACCTCATAAAGCTGGATGGTTTTGGCAGTATTACTTGGGCGGGCGCTATCCGAAGAAAGAAGCGGGAGGTTGAAAATGCCAAACATTTCCAACAAATCTGGACCAGTATTGACAACAAGTTCGCTAGGGTCTGGTCAAACTCTCATGGCTGGAGTGAAGTGTAAGGCTCTAGATTTTTATATCTACCAAGTCCACAACCCATGTTAACCGCGGGATGTTACATATAGTAACAGTAGAAATATAACCCCTTATACGCGTATTACTACAGATCTTAGATGTCCAGATAATTGTGGAAACAGACCTTAACATCAGAGAAACGTTTCTTCACTTCAATTAAAAAAATTTGCACGTTGTTTCCACGTGAAATTTCACGTAACTTTCACCTGAATACGTTACCAAATCTTCTTCAGTAAAATCAGGTGAAAATTACGAACTGTGAACTGTACGTTAAAAATCACGTAACATATATGTGATTTTCACGAAGAATGTGGATTTGCGTGGAAATCACGTATTTCTTACGTGAATTCCACGTGTTTTTAACTGGTTTTGGTAGTGGACGAAAATTACAACGTGTCATTTTTTTTGAGTCTTGCAATTCACAGTGGCTTTCAAGTAATTGGGAAGACTGCTCTGTGACTGAGTTGGAACTGGAAGCAACTCCGAAATGTTCACAAATCGTTATGTAGGATTCAAAGGTTTTCAAAGATACTTATTATCATGATAATTCAAATGTGTCAAAAAAAGTTCAATGATCCATAGTTTAATGAATAACAAAAACAGTTCGGAAATCGCCTTCATCCCTGACTACTCGAACGTTTCTAACGCCCAATCGTCTATCGAAGTAACGAATTCAATGGGCAAAATTTAACGAAAACCGCAATGCAAAGAGCCCTGCACT
>JASCZW010008501.1:0-50173 GCA_034211315.2 Aedes japonicus
TTTCAGATGATACAAGCTTTAAAGGGTAGATACGGTCAAAATTTGGTCAAGGGAAACGCGTGTAAATCAGTGAAATCGTTTATTTAAAAATCAAATTAAATTTCTTTTTCAAGTTCAATTAGTATAAAATTCAGGAAAAATATTCAGTTAGCTTCCGCTTTTCCAAATCCGAATTGCCGGGCCTACGCTTGACCCCTGTCATCAGATTTTGTACAGCCACCTTGTCCACCTTCTTCGCCGCAGAAAGCCAGTTTGCCTTGAACTGCTGCTCGTCCTTAGCAGTTTTTTTGGTCTTCTTTAGGTTCCGCTTGACAATAGCCCAGTATTTCTCAATTGGGCGGAGCTCTGGCGTGTTGGGAGGGTTCTTGTCCTTGGGAACCACCTGCACGTTGTTGGCGGCGTACCACTCCATGGCCTTTTACCGTAATGGCAAGATGCCAAATCCGGCCAAAACAGTACGGAACAACCGTGTTTCTTCAGGAAGGCAGCAGACGTTTATTCAAACACTCTTCACGTAAATTTCTTGGCTGACAGTCCCGGAAGCTATGAAAATGCTGCTTTTCAAGCCACAGGTACAGATGGCTTGCCAAACCAGATATTTCTTTGCGAACTTTGACAGTTTCGTGTGCTTGAAAATATCTGCTACCTTTCCCTTCCTTTTGCCGTATAAAACTCCTGTCCCGGAAGCTGCTTGTAGTCGGCTTTGACGTAGGTTTCGTCGTCCATTACCACGCAGTCAAACTTCGTCAGCATCGTCGTGTACAGCCTCCGGGATCGCGCTTTGGCCGTCGTATTTTGTTTATCATCGCGATTTGGAGTCACTACCTTCTTGTAAGTCGATAGTCCGGCTCGTTTTTGGCTCGATGCACGGTTGTAGACGATACACCCAGCTTATTTGCGGCATCTCGGAGAGATAGGTTAGGGTTTCGCTTGAAACTACCGGCAACTCTCTTTGTCGTCTCAGCGGCTTCCGGTTTTCGATTTCCCCCCGATCCAGACTTCCTGGCTGTCGACAAACGTTCCCCAAACACTTTAATTACATTTGTAACGGTTGATTTGGCAACTTTTAGCGATTTTGCCAACTTTGCGTGCGAGTAGCTCGGATTTTCGCGATGCGCGAGCAAAATTTTGATACGCTGCTCTTCTTGCTTGGACGGCATTTTGACAACTGAAGAGTGAATTCCAAAATCAAAATAGGAGCAACATTCTACACACACACACCTTCAAAATGAGGGGTGTTCAGGTTTTTAAATGCAAAATTGAAAGAAATACGTCAAGTTGATATTGACCAAATTTTGACCGTATCGCCCTTTATATTAGCATTTTATCAGCATCTTGAATGCTATCTGTTGTAAAGTTGCATTTCAAATGCTATTTAAATGCTTGTAGCTTATAATAAGCATTTCGAATGCAAAATAGCATTAATAAAGCATTATCATAGCATTGCAGTAAAGCAGCCGTAAACCGGCATTTATGTAGCATTTAAGGCGACTTAATTGCTGGATAGGCGGCCGTAAAGACGCTTTGGAACTGCTTATTGGTTACCTGGGTAGTCAGTACGCTTCATGGCATAAATGATCTATTAACTTTTTCTATCGCTTCCACAAACCTGAAGTGGAAGATTTATGTTTCTTTTAAATTTATCACCACATACATTCAAGAGTGCTGATTACAACGATTTTGTCGAAATCCACAAATCATGAAGAATCATTTCGTTCAAATATAAGCTTCACTCCTAGCGCATATTTACATCGTCGTTAAACATTACATATTCCATGTATAAGTAGGTTAGAATCCGAATTCTGTTGAAGTAATATTCATTCTTTTGGTCATAAATTTACACGATTTTTTCGAAGTGTGCATGACAGTGCATTTACAGCATGATATTTCCAGTGATTACCCAAGTAGCACACCACGATCATAATTAGTTGCAGCAACTTGATTATAACTAACAAGCACATTTATGTTTTCTCGATCTTATGGCAACATATGTGCTACAAGGGTAACTTTCATGTCATACAGAAATTTCTAATAACTATGATAGAAGTAAATTTGTTACATTCAAGTCGTCATAATTTTACATTGCTGATTCGAACTTTCAGTTGATCTTTTAGGAATCACCTTAAAAGATCTATTACCCTGAAATTTTTTTTTCCGTTTATTCATCACGATGCAAACATAAATTTGAGTTTTCCCATTAAAGGTGAGGAATATTATCCGTGTTCTTTCAGTGTATGGTTCGGATTTCACAAATACTAAATGAGCAAATCTATGGCGTGTTTTACCTTGATTTATTAGAAACAAAAACACAAAGTTTCATTAGAATTTATTCATGCTAAAACCATTAATTAATGCGGTGATTGAGCTGTATAAGCAAAGAAACCCTCCTGTGTTTATCGCTAGGATATTGAAAATGCCAATACAAACAGTTCGAAATGTTACAAAACCATACAATGAGCTTGGAAATTTGAAGGATCGTTCAGGAAGAGGCATAAAAAGAACTGCGAGGACCCCTTCGGAACCGAGGTATACTTCGTCAAAGGGTTAATCGAAATTCGAGACGGTCAATGCGAAAAATGACGAAATTATTGAAAACGAACTATTCGTCATGAGGATTTAGCATTGATTTCTTATAACTTTTCAAAGAACCACTATCAAGTAACTATTAACACAGAGTGCTTCTATTGTATTATGTTTAAAGGTTCTGACATCAACTGTAACCTGTTATTGCTCCCTAAAACCAGCAAAAAGGAAGTTGTACAATTCGAAAACATTATCCAGTCCAGGCAACCCATTATGCCGTTTCAAATTACATAAATTCTCTTTCTACTTTTTCCTTATTATATTCTATATTTGATATATATATTTCATGAACTTTATTATGTTTTGTCGATTTAAAACATTTAAATACTGAGTTGGGGGGGGTGCATCATTGAAGTTTTAATTGGAAAATTTAATGGACAGCCAGCCGGAGTCTAGGAGGGGAGTTGTAATGAATTTGACGCGCCTTTCAAGCCATCTAGTGGAAAGCTTAACTGAATTGCATAGTTTGTTATTCGTTAGTTTTTACCGAAGGGTTTCTCTAATTGTTTGAATATAGTCAGAACCCACCATATAGCATCGCTGATGGTTTGGACGGGAATAACTGCTTCCGGTAAAACTCCCTTTATAGTAATTGAGAAAAGCGTCAAAATTAACCGATGAGTGTACCAGAGGCTTCTCACGGACACTGTTGCACCATGGGCATGTTTGGTAAGAACAAATGGACGTTTCAACATGGCACCATTATATGGAGCAAAAATGACGTTGAAACTCTGTAACAGGTTTTCTCCAGATATTCGACCAAAGATGAATGACCTTCCAACTCTCCTGACCTGAGTCCAATGGAATACTCCGTCTGGTCAGATTGTTTAAGCATAAAGGACCGAAAATTCGATTATAATGACCACCGGTCGCTGCCACTACATCCAATTTACTTTAAAAAGCAGTAAAAGCTCTAACTAATCACTTTACTAGCGGCTTGGTGTCTATGTGAACAATGACAAGAATATTATTAGAATAACTTTCAACTGGATTGAACTCACTAAATCACACGGGTATTAATTGGTAACGATTAATGAACACCATCAACCGCATTCACTTGATTTACAAAATGACAGATATCACCGTGGATCTCGTCTTAACATACACAAAATGTATGTTTTGTAGACAAGATTTTTCCGAACGACCACCGATTCCATTCTTGTTGCAAATTATAAGCGAGTCTCTGAAAAAACTCCGAACTCGTCTAAAATATGAAAAATAGACAAACGTCACCATACACATAAAATTCGTGAATTCTAAGTAACACAGTTTGAAAGAAACATGTTATTTTCTGCGTTATCTAATGCACAAAAATGGAATGCTAGATTTGGCATAAGTGCATGGGATATTTTTCTTAAAATTAAGCCACACAGCGCCCGAATCTAGTCTGTTGTATGAAAGGTTGCAAGCAATTTCGTTGTTTTTGCTTGCTTTGGCTTACAAGTGAACGAGGAGAAATTTTAAGCGTCTATTTAAATTCGGTACTTTTTTTCTGTACAGCGACCGATATTGGGATTCATTGAACTATAGTTAAGATCAAGCATCAAATGACTTCTAGCATAGTAATTGATGCAATCGGTAGATCAACGAAAAAACACTTTTTCGGTGAGGGTTAAAATAATGCACAGACGGCCACAATTATGGTAGAATTGCATCGGCACTTCGCGTTCTTAACGGCAGCAATCTCAGAATCCATAAGCAATTCGTGCAGTAAATTTGAATCAAGTGCAACAAACATGTATTTTTTGCGTTCTCTTTTAACATTTTAAGGTAGAGCAGGATAGACTTAGATATCCGGTCCTCTTTTGGCTTAAGGCCAAGCTGTTTTGGATTTTTTATTGTTATTGTATGAAAACGAGTGACAAAACCATAGTTTTTCGAGCATTACTCAAAAAAAAAAACAAACAATACCCATCGCCAAAATTTCACCACACTGATAAAAAAGCAATGGTAAATTTGATGTGTCCCACACATAAATTTTTGCAACTTGACCCACAAATGATATCTTTGTGTGAATCCACATACATTCTAAGTGTACACGTAAACTCTATGTATGTTCACCCATATTTTTCATTTGGCACATAAACTTTATTTGTGATTCTTCATGGGTTCTGTTTATGTGTGGGCTCATAAATGTTATGCAAAATTCCACATAGATTTTCGTCAATAAATATGTGTCCTTTTTTATTAGTGTAAGCTTATGAATTAATAAACAAGAAAATATTAATTTTTTCAAAAATTTTCAAGACTCAGAATATCTTTTTTCTGGTTTTCCCGACCAATTTCCTTTTGGTAAATTTTTTAAGACATTTTTTTAATTATATTTTTTTTAAGTTTTTGAAAAAATTTCATTATAGTTGGGAGAAAAAAAATTGTACTACGATGAATCGTTCTTGAGTTATGAATTTTCGAAGTAAGTAATGTTCGGAAAAATCGTAAAACTTCAATTGGCGTTTGCCATGAAAACTGGCAACCCGGATTTTTTATTATTGTGTTTTGTTCATATATTCATGAACTCTACGTTCATATATCCATAAACCCTACCCTTCGGCCCAATCTGTACGATAATAATAAAAAATCCAATATAACAGGATAGAATTACAAATTAGGTGTCCTATTGTTTTGATGATTGCCTTAAGCCGTTTCGGAAAAGCATTACAAGCGGCCCGCAGCTCTTGTTCAGAAATCTTGTTCCATATTTTATGCAAAGTTGCTTTGCATTAATTAACGGCCATTGGTTTGGAGTTCTAAAAATTTTCTTCCAGGATACCACAATTGGAAAAAATCCTATGGATCAAAGCCTGGCGAATAGGGCGGCCATAATTCTTTAGGAATAAAGTCGTAGCTTTTGCTGAATGTGTAGAGACAGAATCCTTTTTTTTATTTCTTTATTATCAAGATTTTCAGACCTGGGCTGGTTCATCTGCAGTCGTATTTACTCAAATACTTTTTGGGTATTTTCGTAACATGTCCGTAACTTGTTCCAAAAATAGTTGAAGGATGTTTCATCAAATGTCCTTTCAAAAAACCGTTTTGTACGAAAAGTAGAGAAAGTCGACCTTCCTAGGATATTGCTCTCTGCACCATCATGAAGGTGTGATTTTTGAAATCATGAAACTCCTCGCACTGATGAAGGAATCTCCTGGATCGATGCTCCATAGAATCTATCACTCAAACCGAATCTATCGAATTTTGCGAATTTGGACTTTGTTGTAACACGATTTTTTTCTAGTCTGACAAAGAATCAATGAATCACCGTGACAGCGATGGAGGTTCCGCCATCTAATAACCCTATTATTTTTGTTTACTTCCGTAAACTCGTGTTTTACCTTTTTTGTATGCTCTGATTCCCAATTCTTCTTTAAGCACATTTCTGATGGTTTTACGGGAAACATTGAGATCTTTGGCCATCTTATTCGGTGATCGACAAGGATTTCGTTTTCACCATCTTTGTCCGCATGAGATAGCGGCCACTTTTTAAATGTTATGACTATCATCTTGGACATATCAAGACTAACATTCCTTCCTCATCCCCACCAGTTTCAAGGACGTAACCAGGATAGCTCTCGTCTGATGGAATGCGACATTTCCTTTATCTAAGAGGAAGGGATTGTTCACAATTCACTATTTAACAGCAACCGTCTCTTAACAGCCATTCAGAGCTATCTATCATCTTAATCATTATAATTTGAAGGATGCCTCAAGGACAACTGCAAATTTTTCACAGAAACATTAGATGAACAAATACACTTTCCATAAATGGAACGGATTGACGTATTCTAAGAATATTGAATCTGATTATGCTAAGTCAACTCATACTTTAAAACATGTTATTAGCAAAACATATCCTAAACAAAGTCTCAAAGGCTATCTATGTTTTAAGCTGGATTTACCAGCTTAATTAGGGGGAAATTCGGCCGTTTGAGGCGGAGTTTGTAACCGCAAAAAGTTGATCTACATTTTTCGCTTAGTTATTAAGATTCATTCACAAAGCAGAGCACCGTGACAGTAGTTATAATTTTCCCCCGAATAAGATTGATACCTTCTGCTACGAGCATCCCACAACATCACAACTGACCCCGATAAAACAACTGCATTGTGCGCAACCGGAGATCATTGGAATTCAATGTCTACCTGACCTGCATTCCGTGAAATTCCAGCGCAAGTTGCGGTTGATCTCGTTTCCCAGGTCACGTAATAACAGCGTACTGCAAATAGCACAAGGTCAGTGACCGGGTCTTAGATGTCAAAACAAGCCCTCACCCATTCCTCCGTCAGATTCAAACGCATTGCAAGACGCATGCGAATTGAGGCAACTTATCAATTGACAGTTATGTGTGTACTCAACGGCGTTGTGTTTTTTTGTAGTAACAACGCACTCAACGCCAAAGTACCATCATCTCATCATCGTAACAAAGAAATTCAAGCGGCATTTTTTATATCGTCGCCGTGAATATTTGTATCTGGTAACCGAATCATAATGCCTAACGCAGCCATAATTTAAATAGGTGAGAGAGAACCGCAGCTCGCTGCACTCTGCACTGCACCAGCCTGCAGCAGCATTTCATTGTTACCCCCCGGAGGGTGGGTGTCGTTATCTCATCATTAATAACGAGTGGCACTTGTGTGAATGTTCGAGTGTTCCTTCTTGCTTATGGCAATGTTTTCATAATGAATTTGATCACATCAGCTTGGGCGAAAAAGTTGCTGTTTTATCTGACGCATCTTGAGGGTTGTAATTATTTTATTGTTGCTGCATCAAGTTCATGGGTAAATGACATCCAGAGGTGCGTCAACTCATTATTCACGATTCACACTTATTTTTTGCTGCACTGTCAAATGGGTAACAACACGGGTGCTCGCTCCCGTTTCACAATGAATGGTTGGCTCACTCGCTCTCTCTCTCCCTTGCTCCTTCCCACACAACGAGTTGGGCTTCCGTAAATCGATATGAATAAAATCTTGAGGAGGAATTTTCTAGGCTAGTATTTTCACTAAGAAAAAACAAACAAACAAACAAGCAAATAACTATATTTGCATAACACTTAACAAGCGCGTCGTTCGGGTTAAGATCGGTAATTTGCCACCATCGAACCGATTATTATGATTCAACAAAGCAGCATCACTTTGCTTATTTGCACTCACGCATTTCCGAATCAATGAAACCGCCCCAGAAAACAACAGCGGAGCGCTCAAGGAAAATCTACGCATCACGAAAAAGACAAACAGACACTCGACTCGCACCAGCAGCAGCATCATCAGAAGAAGCTGCAACCTTCCCCCTTAGCTCTCTAAACTGAACCATTTTCACTTTCCAGGCAGGGGTCTTATGCTATCGCAAAAACCGTGAACACGCACGTCGATTACTATTGGCTTTGTTGCTCGAATTACACGCAATTTGAATGATTTAATTTCCAGAAAAACTAGTGCACATCGCAGTCTCAAATATGGCTGTACGATCACACTACGTGACTTGTTCGCCGTAGCACAACCATCGATTGGATTCTTTACTTTGACAGATGCAGGGGATATGGAGTTCTATTTCAGTGAAGAGAGGAAAATGCGTCGAAGTGGTTCCGTTGCACACGAGAGGAAGGGAAGGACATGATTTCTCTCGTTCTCGACATCGGCCAGATTCGGATGCTGCGCAGATGCTGTTATCCTCCGTTGTTGGTGCCAAGGTGATTGAAAAATATGGTGAATTTGTGACACCATCCAGAATCTAATGCGAACTTGGTGTTAACAACCCAGTCTTGAGTGTTGATTCTCATTGTTGATTTTGTTAGACTGATATTAGTGAAATTTTACCGTAGTCAGTTTTAAACTGGATAGTACCCACCTGGTAATGGGAAATTTAGTTGGGGAACGGCTCACTAGATGGCCTTCTGGCCATTTTTTGATAATAACTCAGGATCTTTTTCAGATAGCAGATTCTTGTCTGGAGCATGAGTATGATTGACCGCCCGAGGTTGCTACTCCATTTTTGCCAGATCAGCTGTTATGACACAGAGAACCAAACGATGATGCTTGGGACCAGCCTACATCCTCAATGTGTAAGAGCTGGTGATCCCAAACCAAGGCAATACCAGACCGCCGGGAATGCAGGTCAAGTAGGGAATGTGTAGGAATATGTTGACGTGATACTCGCTCTGTTGGAAGCCGAGAACACCTCTGCACTTCTACGAGAAATCAATGGGATGTTAGATAAAATTGTTGGGTTTGCAGCGGAATTCCGTTTTGATGAACGGATTATTTGAGCCACAGTAATAAGATATTTAACTCTGTTCCCGATTTATTCCCTGATACAGAGATGCACATTAAAAGTATTCAAATTTTGGCACGGACCGATTTAAACCAACAGTAGGGATGATGTTGGGGTCACTCACAAGTGTGGATGGTTTATTTCACCAGAAAACCAAGAATATGTTAAAACATCGAGTTTGAGGACCGATTTAAACCAACAGTAAGGATGCTTGTTGAGGCCACTCACAAGTATGGGTGGTTTATTTCAATAGATAGAAGATTCTTGTCTGGAGAAGAGTTATTCATAAATACGTGTTTCAACCACTAGTAACAAATTTAGTTGAGTATTTACTCAATATGTGGTGCTAGGATATGCATAAAGTTCATTTAGAGCGGTTCCACACCAAATCAGCAAAACTATAATATTTTAGATTTGGCCGAAACTTTGCAAACGTGTTCGGAATAACCGTATACGTGTTTTGGAATGAGGAACGGTCGTTTTGATACGAGAGTAACTTTTGAGAAGGACTTATGTGTTTTGATACAACAATTTTAGGAACAGTACAGTGACTCAGAAATCATTCGTGTTAGCGAAAAAGTGTCCGAGAAGAAATGGAAGGGAATCAAAATGTCCATGTAAAAAATACACAATGAAAAAAAAATTTTTTGCATTAAAAAATCATTATATAAATTTAAAATTCAAATTCCAAAATACGCTATTTTTTTATCTTTTTAAATTTCGATGGTAAAATTAGGACCAAAAAGCAATTGTTTTAGAGGAACGCAAAACATCGGCTCAAAAATGTTAATCAAGTTTTCCTCGGAAGATTTTCATAAAATTGATTTATGTTTATCAAAAATACATTTCAATGCCAAAATATGATTCTACATCAAATTTCTAATCGAAATGTACGTATTAGTGATCTCCCTAGAGATAACCGTTTTCAGCATATTTTGAATTTAATTTCATGAGTGGCTAAAAACTTAAGAAACACGCTCTTTTCATAAGTTATTCGAGATGATCCATCACCAAAACTACGTTTGTGTCAACAAACATGGATATTCCAACAACTTTCTTTGGCTTTCGCACGATTGGACTAATAATTTTCAAAGTTATAGGAGATTACTTCATCATTATTGATTTTATTGGCGGATTCCACGTCAATTTAATGAGATTTATTTGAGATACCTGGGAATACCTAAGAGGTACTATTTTGGTGTTCGCATAACATCTGTGGGAACAATTTTGTGGTAAGTTATTCGATACTCGAGAAATCAAAACGCCCTGTTTTGGCCCGATTCGACATCTTGCCACTACTCAACCAGTGGCGAAGCAATGGCACCAGGAAAATAATGTCATTCTGGTACCTCGTGACATTGATCCTTCCAAACTGTACAGAAGCTCTGACCAACCTCGATGGCAGGATTTTCAGTCAATGGTCGAATGTCTGAGTTGCGGAAAATGACCACTTGCGAAATTTTACGGCAAAAATGAAGGACTGATTTGCGGAAAATGAGCAGGAGAATCTAGAACATCGGTTCAAACATCTAAGAGAAGCGAACTTAAACACTCCCAGCGAAACTAGAGTAGAGAGAGCTTGTCACGAATATGGATTTCCAGATGAACTGATGGGATTGGCCCTTTTCAACGGTGTGATGTATGACGTTCGATTTCTTGGTGCACCCTCAGCGTTCTTTCGAATGTCAGAGAGTATTTCGACATGGTGATGAGCTTCGTGCTTGCTGTTTATCATTGCTCTGGAAGGTGTGATTCAGAGAGTGTAGACGCAAAGGGCACAATTTTAGGAAGTCCACACAACTTTTTGACTGACTTCATCGACCGAAATGATATCTTTAATACGCCCTTTTGAGACGACGTACAGTGGGCATAATCGAGGCTGTAATCGGACTTATTTAAAATCCGCTATGTATTTGTACGTGAACTGATGCATTTATGAACGCCAATAAATCGATTGCCACTGATTTCATCTTGTGCAGAGCATGGGATGAATGGGTGGCTCATTTTGCCCCATTTCACCATAAACTGGTGTGTTTTTCTGTTTTTACTGTATCGTGTGTTTGAAAAACTCTGAGGAACCGAATGGTGTAGGTTTGATGCTGTGCCGGGGTTGATAAATGGTCCATTTTGCCCCATTTTACCTTAAACATGTTTTTTTCTGTTTTCACTCCGATAACTAGAATTGTCGCTGTATTTTTTGCTTGAAAAGGGACATATCTTATGTGAAAAACTCTGAGAGACCGAACGGTGTTGGTTTCATGCTGCGCCAGGGTTGAGAAGTGGTCCATTTTGCCCCATTTCTACACATGTGCGATGGTGGGAACAGCCATGAGACTAGGGACGAAATTAGCAGGATTGGACTTGTGACTAATCACGCACCGAAACACATGATAGGGAAGATGTTCACGAAACTCACATACCGAGTTCGTATCGCCGGTGATGAAATCGAGGTGCCGTCGAATTCGTGTATCTGGAGTTAATGGTGACCGTCAACATCGACACCACCAGAATACAAATAGTACAGCACTATGGCAGGAAACCGTAGCTACTTTGAACTACGAAGGACGCGTCGATCAACCAGGTTCACCGCACTACAAGAAATTGGTTGAGACTGGTAGTCTTCTAGGGCTACGAAACATAGATTATACTCATGGAGAACCAACGCGCCTTTGATGTCTTTGAATGGAAGGTGCCGCGTACGATCACAGTGGAGGAGTGAATGAACCGCGTTTACCGGTGCGAAGAACTCATCGTCCATCTCGCAAAGATCGGCCGACTACGATGGGCTGGGCGCATCGGAAGAATGTCCGACGACAGCCTAGGTACAGAAAAAGTGGCGAGAGCAACGGCCAAGGCGAATCGATCAAGTAGAATGTGTTTTGCAGACGGTGTGGTTGGCAAGACTAAGGACCCATGTGATTTGGAACGACATGTGTACAGTAGAGAATAACTCCAGCGGTAAGACTAATGTAAGCGGTGATTTCGACTTGATCAGTCCGCCAAATCAGCCTCAAGTGACAAATCTTATAATCACTAGACACTAAACTCTTTTCTGCAATATTCAAGGCATTGATGGGCGCACGTTTGGCTGAATTTTTGGTACGAATCATAGGTTTTGAAGTTTGGCTTATGTCTTTTGATTACATCGATGAAATTTGTCCGTTTACAGATCAAACCGTACGGCGCAAACGTCAAAACATATATCATTAGGAAAATTACAGCAGGAACATGCACTCGTGAATGCGGCTTACCACTTAGTGAGTTAAAATTGAAAAATCACAGAGCGTTTGAAAGTTTTTTTTTTTGAAGATTATTTTTTCTTTATTTAAGTTATTTTTCAGCCTCAGACTGGTTCGCCATCACCACCTCCATCCTTAAATATTGCACTCATCATCACATGAACTGGGACCAACGGCTCGGATTTACGTGACTAAGAATAGTTCGTTACGCCAGGGGGATGACCTGGACCCTACATATCGAACCCATCATTATATGGGCCGGAATCAATGGCTTTAGAGATTTTGAGTTATAGAAAATTTTGACGGAATTGACACCAGACCGACTGTAGCTGTCACGGTCTTCATCACCCACGCCGGACATTGTTAAAAATACAGGAATCCAATTTCGACATGATCTACACTGTGATCGTTAAAATTGTATTCAAACTCTGGTATAATTTTGTGAGTTTGTTCCAGATAAATATGTTCACTACAGAACAGGTTTTATTCGTTTGTACAACCTTTCTGAGGACAGGAAACTTCTATCAAGTCTCGAATTTTTGTAGCGAGCGTTAGGCGTTTCTCAGTTAAGTTATTGATTGAGAACTATTACTAATGCATGCATTTCTTAATCGTGTGGGAAACCTTGAAGCATTATGTCGTAAAAGAATGGGGAAATTACCAATCCAAAATGCCTTTCTCGATCTGACCTCCAAACCTAATGCAGATGGTAGAAAATGAACTGAATAACTAAAAAAAAGTAGCTTTCTCTTTAGATTAGTTTCGGATTAACCACAAATTATGATCCGGATTTCAAAATAGCCGAAGCTAGCTAGTGCAGTAAATACAAATTTCAACTCAGTGGATAAACGTACTGACGAATTCTTCAACTGAGTCCACAAGTATATTGCTGTAATCACCGAATATAATTCCGTGGTTCATCATCGCTACATTGTGGTGAGCCGTGATAAGTGAGAAGAGATGACACTTTTGAGTTTAATTCTAGGTGAAAACATAGGTTTAACAGCCACAGCAACAACAACAACATGTGCAGGTGCGAAAGAAGAGATGCTGTGATTGGCTAGTCCATACGAATTCCATTGTGCGATGGCATGCTAGCCCGAGCAATAGTTCAAACATTATCCACAAATCAGAAATAAAAGGGGAAAACTTGACCATAGACATTCAAAGGGGGGTTTCAGGTTATTATATAAGAAACAACAATAAAAGTTTGGCACGCAAGTATAAGGTGCGTTGGTAAATGTGCTATGGACTTTAATGATTGAGTACCTTGTTTTTGAATATAAATTGCCTTAATTTCAATTGTAAGAATGATTTGCTACGAAATTCCGCCAGTATGACACCCTGCGTTAGTGCATTTATATAAACGTACGACGACATTGCTGTTAGAGAAAGATGTAACAGATGTGATACTGTACTAGATTTTTTGTTGTGTCATGTAATGGTGAGGGAATCTTCCTCAATCTTCACCACCTCTCCATACTGCCCATACCGGCGACATAAAATAGCGATGGGAGACGAACGAAGAATTTTTAAATAATTCCAATTAATCGGGAACGTAGTAACAGATTATTTAATGTGTCAAAAACACTAAACAATTCGAATCGAGTCGAAATGAGACATTCAAAACATTTGTTCGTGATGCATGCATTCCACACTCTTTCGGATGCATCCCTCCCGTAACGTACCAAATTGGGACATTTTAGACCAACACGCTCTTTTCGAGGCTGTCACAACACCGGAGCATGCGCACCGCAGGCTGTGGGAAATTCCAATCCTATTTCACTTTTCTATTCCCCACCCAGCTGGAATCCTTCATCACCGTTGCGAAATTCGACATCACCTCAGCAGGCCTATCCCCCACGTTTGAACAAAGACGAAAGGGTTGTTGACCAAAAACGTCGTCGCCTCAAACATTTACAGTGCAAACATCGCAATACTATTACAACAAGCAACAACGAAATTGTACCTGGCTCCGATTACATGGTGATAATAACAACGATTGGACAGACGATGAAGATGATGATGATAGGCGGTGGCGAGAAATTCCAAGCAGGGTGCAAAATTATTAGTTTTAAAGGGAGACGAAAGTAACCTTCTTTTTTCGCTGCTGTTGTTACTCGTTGGCTCCGCTATCGAATCGATTTTTGATTCGAGCAAACGTCAACACTTCCACATCCGAAAAATTGTCTTCTTTAAAACCTAAGCAGACGTTTTCCCTATTTTCACTGAATGCCGGGCATCGATCGCAGCGGGAGCTCAGCGGGGTTCCGGACACTATGTGCGTCTGGCACACGAGTGCAAAATTAGTTTCGAATTTTTTCACGTCTGTCAAATCACAGCTGCAGTGAGATCATCATGATCATCAAGTTCAAGAGCACAGTGGCACGCACTTTAATGTTTATCTAATGGCAGGAAATGAGCCGAAAAGTGATACTTTTTCACAGCAGACAGTGAGATTCCGTTCACGACACGATTTTGCTATATTTAAGCCTGGGCCGAACACAATGTTAGAATATGCACACGATCTGGTTGCGTTTTCCATTGAAACTGACGGGATGGCAAAGGTGGGTCGGAAAAATGGTCCTTTATTGTTGTTTTTCTTGTTTTCCTTAGAAGTGCGTCAGTGGTATGGCGTTGTGTTTGCAAGTATGTGTCGGTACATAGGAAGTGGGAAAAATGGAAGGGAAATGCTACTCGTTACTACCAACACTGACAACTAATGGGATTGGGATCGGTCGTTGGGTCGAGTGCTGGGCTGGAGGAGCTTATGCAATCGTTTTTTTTTTTTGTGTGTGATTGATATGTTGTAAGAAGATTTGGAAGTTATTTTTAACGTTGATTACGTTTTTCTTCGGAATTATGACATAAGGCGTATATTACAAATAGCATTGAGCTTGCAGCAAACCTCAAATTTAGAAAGGGTTTTGTATGAACGTAATGTATTTTTTACCATCGGGAATGTCCATTTATGAACTGCGTTTAGAAGACAAATTATGGCCTAAAATGTGATTAGAAGGAGTTGATTTAAATTTAAATTAGCTGGCATTTTGTATGCAGGACCTTGCTATTCTCCCTGCGTGTAACTTTACTGTGACTAATATTAGTCAGATTTGAGTTACTGAAACCACAGAGTACAGACATCCGGACTAGAGTGTGACTTTCAAACAGGTTGTGTAAAGATTCAAATGTAAAATACGGTAAAACACTATTGCCATCTCTCGGGCTCTTGGCCACTTGCGCTCTGTTATCGAGCATTGGGTGTTCGTTGACCGTGCGGTGAAAGGACTGAACTGCCAAAAAATTTAGTTGATGAATAAGATTGCTGGTCAATGGTGGCGATGCCAGCTGCCGCCACGCTCTTGCCAGTTCATTACGCGTATGAAATGGCCGTTTACAATGTTTACAGAGTTTTTCAGAATGTGCACATTGATAGGCTGAAAATTCTCTGTGCTGAAAAACTGAGTTGTGGATTAGAGGTGACTAGATACTGCTTTTTATAGTCATGTCTAGGTACAGGTATTGACTCATCGGCCATGTGACCTCGTCTAGAGGCCTTCAGTACTTCATTTTTAAGTCAGATTTTGTTTTTATAGATTGATGTCAGACGGTTGAATTTTTCAAATTGCATCACTTATTGTGAAAATTCATTCAAGTATAATATAATTAAATCGGAAATATCTCGAGAACGGATGCTCTTACGAAGATCATCATCACTAGATGAATTTTTTTTAAATACTTCAAAAATCAGATTATATCATCAGAATACGTTTACATCCCGCAAATAGTAAAATTTTAAGAAACACCAAAAGTTGATGTTCTAGAAACATTTTTCTCTGACATTTCTCCGTACTGGAGTCTCCGCTAAAATTGGCGTGACAACGTTCAAAATCCTGCACAGTCAAAACAATGAAACAAAATCAAAATATTGTAACGTTTGAGATGTTTAAATTTTAATGTAAACCTTCGATGTTTTCGAATTCTGTCCTCAGTGTGTGTTATTTCCACAACCTTCACACGTAGGGCCTCAACTTGTTCTTGAACCAGTTTTTTTTTGCACATTAGCAAAGGTTTTCGAGCTACAAATTATTTATTAAAGTGCTATTCAAAATGCTTACGCCTTTTTTAAAACGGACTCTTTAGTCCAAAATTTGTTTGCATCAGTGGAAAAAACTTACTTTCGTGGGTAAAACGTGTGTACACATTTTCAATTAAATCGGAGTCACGGAATTGGTTGGTTGGTCATTTCGCCTGGAAACGCTCTTCAATGCCTGCACACATTCGAATCGGTGGTGGTGTTTTGGTGTTTTTCTACAACTGTTGGGGTGGCCACTCAAAGTAATGTACACTCCGTACGTCTAACGAAAGTCCGGTTTAATTATTTTTAACAAATAAATATAATATAGGTAACATTTAAAATTTGACTAATGTTTTACAAAAGCAATATCTTGAATGTTAGAGTAGAGCGAAAATTACAACTTGTGAAATCTCTAGGAATGTAATCTGTAATCGTGTGTTTCAAAGAACACCAAATTGAGCGGGCAAAGACATATAAGGTATATAAAGCCGATTAGAAAAAGATGAAGGTAGGGTATGTGTCCTAATATGTAGCGACATTGTTCAATTTTGAGCAACTAGAGAGCGGACTCGCTTGCCTTTGATGATTTTTTCCTAATTTCTCGTCAAAAGTCGCTCGACAGATAGAAAGAAACATTTAATTTTCTGCGTTATCTAATGATCATAAAGGGAATACTAGATTTGGCATAAATTAATGGGATCTGCCCTGTAAATTTAAGCCAGATATCGCTGGAATAAGGTCTGTTGTATCGAAGATTGCAAACAATGTTGTATGCTGTATGGAAGATTGCACGCAATCACGTTTTTTACGCTTGGTTCGGCTTGAAATTAAACGAGGGGAGATTTTACTTAAATCTTAGGGATCATTGTTGAGGGAGGTGGATGTGGGCCGAGTCTTAATTCGTGTGATGTCTCGCCTCTATATTTCTATCATTTAATATCATTATTCTTTAAACGCTCATTTACACCGTGCTGGGTATTCCATAAAGATTCTAATAATATAACACCTTTCATTGATGGTTGTTGGGTGCAATTTCGGTTTCTTGCTTGTCGAGAAATACGATCGAGATATCTCAGGAACCAGTTGACTGATTTAAGAGCAATATCTAAGATGCTTTTTTTAAATTGTTGAAAATACTTGACAGATTTCTAAGCAATAAATAAGAGACCTTTTTAGCAATTCTGGAATGTTTTGGAGAGCATAAGCTCACGCAGAAACTATAGATATTCAAATATATGCATTATGTCGGACTGTCAAGCAGCTCTGAATGCATTAATGTCAGCAACGTGAGCTCCCAAGCATGTTTGGGATGAACACATTCCCACATCACTCCAAAAGTTGTCTTATCGTTATCAAGTCAATTTGTACTGGGCCATTCCTTTCTGGCTATTATGGAATTGATGGAAACAAGAGAGACGATTAAGGCTCGGATCGTCTCATCACTTCGTAGGACCTAAACCCATTTGTGGTTTATCTTCTTCTTCTCTTAGAATGGAGAGGAAAACCTGGGAACGCTTGAAAGTGGAGGCAAACTAGAACCAAATAGTTAGGTAATCAAAGCAGTTCATTACTCCAAACATTTCAATGACTCGCAAACTACTTGATTTCACCAAAAAAGATCTAACCAAACTTTAAAATACAGGCCACTGTCCGAGCCGTTATCACTTGAAGCTGAGAGGAAAACTTCGAGATGATTCATGTCGATTTTGTGATAACAAAAGATTTAAGTTCTTCAAAGGGCTACTAGAACCCTTTAAGATGTGGAGCACAAACCCCATTACGGTAGTACACTTTAATCGGTGTGTTATACCGCCCGGAGGCAACGCTTTAAGTCAAACATTGGCGATCACTTCTAGCAATGTGTCATGCTGACAATATCTAAAGCAAAAAAAGAAGATATGTTACAATAGATCTAAAAATTGGTCGCAAGTGATGAAGATACCCGACATGTGTTACAAAAAAAGGGGCCTTTATGGTTGTTACTATTTGAATTTTCACCATTATTTACTATGAAACTCAGTTCCTAATTGATGATGATGATGATAACATTCCAAAACAGTGGAATAATCTGAACTACAATTTGATCACGATTCTATTGTTATTTGTGATTACCAATCTCCTGTATGACGGATCAAAAACGTTTGCGCAGACTTGTACGCAGAGGCACTTACGCAAAACCCGCGAATATAGGGAAGAGAATCTCCTCCCAAAAATAAGTTCACATTCACAGCTCTAGAATTGAGCCCTCGATTGACAGAAGGAATCCAACCGATAGGGTCGAAGTGCCTGCCCTCGTCCGGCGAAATGTTGCAATAGGGAGGAGGCAGTCCCATGTTCCCTATCCAAATTATTTTACTTGGGTGCCCTGATGGTCCCTCACTTTGTACGTTGTATGTTATGTAAAACTCAATTCCTAATTGATGAACGATGAAACTCAATTCCAGGCCCAAGAAGTCGAGAAATTTCCCTTTACGAACACTTTCTTGATTAGACTTGAACAGCTACCTATGCATTCACTATCTGAATTGAGAAAACCCTTCAAGTTTGGACCTGAGAAAATGACCAAAATTTTGCAACGCGTTTTTATCATAACTTAAGATAGTGAACAACTCGTAAGTGGAAGGATGGAGTGAGCTGTACAATCTACAAGAGAGCGTCAAATCCGACTGTGAAAACTATCAAGCGATTACAATCAAAAATTCTACCTACAAAATCCTTCTCTAACCATACACTTTTTCGACTATCGCCGTTAGTAAGAAAATGATCGGTAGTTCTCAGCCCGGATTGACAGCCGATCAGCAACAAACCAAATCTTTACGTTGCAAAAAAAATCTTCAGAAATATCATAAGAATCTTCTGTTCACTGATTTTAAGCCAAATACAACTCGGTCGTTCAGGCAGAGCTATGAAAATTCATGCACGAAATAGTGAAGCTGACAAAACTGGAGAAATCTGGCAATGGTATTATGGAAGCAATATGTTTGCAACAATCCTTTATGTGACCGTTGTAAGCAGCTTTAATCGGGGAGTTACAAAGTGACAGTTCTATTGTCACGCCCAGTCCAAGGTTAATTGGACAAAGAATGCACCCCGCATGTATACATTGGCAATATATTTTGGATAAGAGTACTGCAGCACACTTCCATGTTTGGAAATGTCGAATTTCCAAGCCCGGCAGGTATTCAGTATTTTTTGAAAATAAGTGTTTTTATATATTTCTAATCATATGGATCTCACCAAAGGTCACTTCCGAATTAACACAAGCCTCCTCAAACGTAAAAATTAAAATGTGAGCGTTAATTCGTACACGGAATGTATGAATTTGAGCATTAGGACACCTACTTTTAAAAAACCACTGTAGTCAGGTGAAAAAAAACGCTAAATAATTGTAACTGACTAAATCTACTGGTCTCATGCGTCCAGATTCTAGGTGACTTCTTTGCTGTTCAAAATGCATTGGAAATTGTTTCTAGAACAGTGGGCCGAAACAAATCAAGTACGAGCAGTATCCCTCATCTTAGTGTTCTTAAAGCACTTCCTCAGTACCATTTTTGCATTAGTATGATCATGTGGCAAGTAAAGTCATACCATATGACGTCGAGAAGTTTTCCATTATGAAACATTCCTAGACCAGACCGGAAATCAAGCCAAACCAACTCCAACATTTGGGTTAGTTTGAAGCCGCGCCTTCACCGATTGAGCTAACGGAGAACCCTTGTGGTCAACTTGTCTGCTTAACGGATGATATAGATCCTATCAAAAGACGGTGCCGGACCAACACATTCGACTGAAGTGCGAAGCAGCATGAATAGGACTACACAGGTGAATGCCTCCACAACATGAGTCATCTTGTTAGCAGTGTCATGATTAAGGATGGCGAATTTCGAGTATGATTGAAGTCGAGTAATTTCTATACCTCGGCTTATTTGTGACAGGGGACAATGACGTGAGCAGCGAAATTCGGAGACCGGGCCTACAATAGATTTCGCTAAAAATTGTATTTTGGCCAATTTCATGCTCAGACCAATACAAGTAATAAGTTAAGTGTTCGTTTCTGAACCAGCTGTTGCGAGACAAACTGTGCAGGATCAAAAGCACAACCACAAAGTGATGGCTTCCCAAGTATGGTTATGACAAAAAGTAGTACAACAGAAAAATTAATAACAGAGCCTTCGCATTCCAAATCTTATTCAGTTGACGCGATTGTGTGAGTCAAAATAAAGCAAGCAACAACAGAGGTAAGGAGGAAGCCACGCGTCTATTTGGCTAAAGCTCGATTCAAGGTAAATATGGACGCATTCAAGTGATCATAACTCATGATTTAAACAAGATACACGGTTGATCAAAACGTCAAACAAATGGGTATTTATTCAGCTTTCGAACAAGTTATTACTTTTCACCGTTTCGAACGAACTGTCGCACTTTACTAGTGATCGATGCCATCATGATCGGCACAGTCGCTGGTGACACTGTACCGGCGAACTTATTCCACTTTAAACGCATTTGTTGTTGCATTTGTCACTTTTTACCGCATACTCGAAGTTTTCGCTTGACAATTGCCCAATATTTTTCTATCGGTTTGAACTCAGGGCAATTCGGAGGGTTAATCTTTTTGGCGACGAAATTAACATTGTTTGTAGCATACCATTCTAGTACCACCTTAGAGTGGTGGCAGCTGGCTAGATCCGGCCAAAATATAACTTTGGTCTTGTGTTGCCAAATGAAGGGTAAAATCCGCTTTTTCAGACACTCTTGAATGTAAACCTTCGACGTGCTTGTGTGAGATTTTATGAAATACTTGGTTTTAGGGCCACAACTGCAGATTCCTTGCCAAATCATAAGTTTCAGAACTAACTCATCAGCAAAATCAAATTTATACCTGGAAGGGACATCCCCAGGACCAGTTGCTTGGTAAAATTTTCGTCCTTGGATTTGTTTATAATCCATTTTGACATATGTTTCGTCAGCCATTAAAATACAGCCATCAAATTTCGTCAAAACTCGTTCGTGCAATAATCGTGCTCGCTTTTTGGCCACTAAATTTTGTTTCAGGGAGCGATTCGGATGTTTACTGGCACAACAAGACTTATATCCTTCTCTTTAAAGGATGTTACGCACGGTGGAAAAGTTGAACTCGTATTTCTTTGCCAAATCACGTATGGAGACACCAGGGTTGCCTTCCACATACCTCAACACCTTTCTCCTCAGCACTATGTCCCTAGTGCCACTTTTATGATAGATGCGCTGTGCTCTATCCACGCTCAGAGTATCTTTGTAACCTTTGATTACCGTTGACTCTGGTGAATTTTAACACTTTTGCTATTTTTGAGGCAGACCAAGAAGGATTCTCTAGATGTTCGTGCACAATCATTTTCTTTTCTCTAGTTCAATGATCCGTAATATCGAGATGAAACTTCAACAAATGCCTGTCAAACGTGTTTTGTTCCAACCCAGGGACGCGGTGATGTATTAAATCGTGCGTCCAGATTTACTTTGAATCGAGCTTTATGCTCTTTATCGTCAACAGTGAAGCTCAAGTTTTTAACGTGCACAACGATTGTCACGCAATACCTACATTCATTTTGGTTAGTGATTGTAAGCTGATATGTTGTTGCCTCTCGTGGGATTTTGCATCTCTGGTTCAACACGATTGCTTCCAATTCAATGATACTAATCATATAATTGGACCTGATCTAGCTGAACCATTCAAACAATGATCTACATCGCATTTTTTGATATCTATCTTTTTTAAAGCCACTTCTTCATTGTTTTCTAATTGAATCGCATTTACAATAAGTTGACATACGATAAAAAATAAGTTGACATACGATAAAAAATATTGGAAATGTTGACCCTGGGTTGAGTTGATGTCGGTTTAATTTTGGTTTCAAATCTGAAGGCAGCCATTCGTGAGATCCATCTGATTATTAATTAATATAAAGTAAAATTCGAATGTTCAAATGATACTAGGTCCGTGCTTGGTTTCGAAATTGTACCTTTCCAAATCTGAAAGTGTGTTGCAGTACCCATATCCAAATGAAATCGGTAATATTTACATGCGGGGTTTAAGGCATGTGAAAGTAACCTCGGAATGGGCGTGACTCTCCAGACATTTTGAATTTTGGTTGCTAGATCGGGAGTAGGGCTATCACTTTCTAGTTCCCTGATTAAAGCTGCTTTCGGTGGTCACTTAAAGGATTGTTGCAAACAAATTTCCTCCATAATATTACCTGCCATATTAGTGTGATTTCCGTTTATTTAGTTATTACACTCGTCTTTTAGTGCGCTCTGTGATGCTCTATGCCACGACCTTTATTTTTCTTGAGTGTCAAACCAATCTGATTTCAGTCATCCCAATCCTAACCAACTTAAGCTTTAAAACACGTTATTCGAGCAATCAATAGGCTAATTTCAACACAATAACCTGTGCCTGCCAAGAACAGAAAAGAAGACTCCTAAATCAAACACCCAACGTGATGTTTGTTATCGACCAATCTTGGGAGTGTCCTCGCAGAGTGCTGGGCAGGTCCCATTGATTGCCGAGGAAATCCGTGAAAAGTGCAACCTCCGCCATAAGCCGCTTGTTCGTTGATCTATTAAGGTATCGATTCGTGGGAACCGAAGGCAAACATGCAACTCGGTTCAGTGTTCAGGTGATTCAGAGGATGCCCTGCCTTGCGATGCGGTGTGCCAATAGCGATAGTAAATGCATACGTGGTGCATATTTACTCCTCCAAGCCCATGCGCCAAGCGAAAGTAAAGGTAGTAAATTCTTCAGCGATCGTTTTTCGGCTCCAGATCGGATTGGATCGTTACAAGAAGGCTTACATGCTTGAGGGAACCGTGTTTGTTTCCTTACTGCAGGTATAAAAACATTCCACTCGGAAAGGTAATTTCGTAACCCGATTGTAATCTTAAATCGTGGTAATATTGATTTACAGCACCAGCTATCGCGGTCTCGCGCAATGAGTGTTGACGGGTTTTGCTGAACACATTGTTGATACGACATTTGACCCAATAAGTAATTGCTTTTGGCTCTGGTTGGATTGTCTTTCGCTACGACTCCAGCACAGGCCTTTCACAACTAATTTCGTTTGGCAAAATAACGTGATTCGACGGTTTCAAATGGGTAATTATTACAAATTATCCCCCTGTCAGAATCGTCCCCATTTTTTTCCCGAACTCTTATGCAAGCAAGATGGCTCATCATCTCTAAACCGCGAATCGGAGGAAGTCCGAACTACTATAGCCAACTAACCTCATTATGATGAATCGATCAATTTAACTGCTACTAGTGATGACGATGCAGATGGGCACAGGAAAACGTAATCGCCAAAAAAAACCTTATGATCACCAGCATCTTCGGCTGAGGGCCTGGCGCTTCTATTTTAACCTATCCGCTATTTAGCGATACAACGTCATATGCATGAAACCGATAATCGATTATACCTTCATTCGATGCAGCATTTAGCGTGACCTAATGCGTGCAGAACACTTCACAATTGAGTAGCGGCTTCCCGCTCGCTGATGAGAGGGTACGGGCTGAAAGAAAGCCATCATCGCGGCCTGCATGTTGTTTATTTTGGTTGCCCCCGAATGGGGCCTTTCATTGTTCGGCGCGGGGTGCGAAGCATTTTACGAGATTAATGTTATAAGCCATCGCCCCTTCATAAAAAAAAAAACGGACGGATGATTCCCTTGTGAAGCGATGATGTGACCAATTTTTCAGAGTCGGGTGTTGAAACAATAGAAGCCGGGGCTCAGCCATCGATCATATTAACTAAGGATAGAAACTCCGCTAAAGGTGATGACGTAAATTGGTGATTTATTGGAGAGGAGTCCATTCAAACCAAGGTTTCCAATGGCTTCCGCTGGGAAATGATCCAAGGGAAAATTGAAGGAAATTACGCTTCTCATGCTAATGATTTCGGTGGTTGTTGTGAATTGAGACCTTTCTCTACAAACAAATGCACTAATTTGTATGTGTGAGTTGTGTTGATGCTAATTTTAACAGATAAAGTTCACTTCCAAAGCCTGGATGAAGCAACGTGAAAAATTACGATTTAATTAGACACCCATGGGAAACCAGCAGCGCCAATTTCGGTTGGTCGCCATTCGACACTCGGGAAGGAAATTGTGCTCAATTTACAAACAAATCGTGAAAATCTGCCAAACGATTGCCTTTTTTCATCTTTCAGCCGACCGACGACCGCAAGAGAGTTGTTATATCTCGGAAATCTTGTCCGCTTTTGCTACGGTTGACTGACTGAGGCTAGGTTGAAGAAATTTGAACAAACCATAAACTCCAGCAACGAGTGGTCCATTGTTTCGGGATCGTGTTTCTCGCAAATAATAGAACGTTAATCAGCAAGAAGCTACTGACCAGTGCGTGATTTTCGCTCACATTAACCCCCCAAGGGCTCGGGAGGCCGCTTCTTGTCGGAAAGGTTAACCACGCCGCCATCCCGTTTTCCGAATTGATTGTACTGTGTTGGGAAAATTTCGCGACTGATACATTTCAGCAAATTTCTCCATCATCAGAGCTCTAGTAGCTTGGGGGCCGGTTTTAAGTGGCGAAACTATTCGGGCAATTTTTGTAAATCACGATTCAATTGCAGCTTTTGCAACTATGTGGTTAGGTAGCCGGGCCCTGATTCGAGGAAAGCCCGCCCACCACGTGAGCCTTCGGTCATTCGAGAGGGTGGTGAAATTTCCAACCTACGACGTTCGGAAAAGATTCGATTTCCGTGGTGCACTTCGACAACGACGACGATGGTGCTGATTACTGTTATTAATCATATTGCTAACTTTGTGCAATGTGACTAACACGCGCTGCATAATTGACGTGGTGTCACCACTAACTTGCGGCAGGGTAACGGCTGTCGTCGTCGGTGGGTACGGTTTCGGTTCGTTTGCCGCACGGTGAGAAGATTAATGCGTGTAAATTGTTGCTTTTAGTTGTGCTGTATGATTTTCCATGTGCGCAACCAACCTGTAGCTGGGCAGTCAAGTGTTTTCCACGTAGGATTTCCACTCTAAGCAGTGGGGCTCGTGCGATAGCAGTATCGCAGTATTGCTGCAATTTAACGCGACTTGTTGTTAATCACGGTGATTAAGGCTCGGTACACGTTACAGAATCATGACTGCGTGATATTCGATATCCTAAGACAAAACAATATGTTGTTTTGAGGGAGTTTTGAATTTCCTTCAGCGTGGATTGTGCAACGGGTTCCTTGTGAAAGGCAAGTTTCTTGTGCAATAGAGTGGCAGTAAATGGAACCCTGCTAGGACATACAATGTATGAAAGCCTTTCGGAGATCCATAATATATTCGAAAACAATTTTGATCAGTTGTTAACTCATCAATACTAAAATGGTTCGTAAGGCCGATTTAGCGAATAAACCCAATTGAGTCTCATGAAACCCGGCAATAAGCAAACCAGGTTCAATGATCGACTATAGCCAAATGATATCAGTTACCTATGTGAGTCCTGCTGGTGACTCGCAGTCTGTTGAAGATCTGCAGGTCACCTATCATTTGGTTTGCCCTACTTTGCAGCTTTTCAAATCAGTCGATCAGGAACCATCTTAAATTCCAATGCGGTGTCGAAGCTGTTAGGTTCAAGACGCCGAAGGTGATTTGGACCTTGCGAACATACTCCATGCCTCATGACTATAGAGGCCAATCGAGTCTTACCAAAGTCTCGGAAAACTTTTCCGACGACTGACTCTCAACGTCCAACCATTTGTTGTTCTGGTTTTAGTTGGTGTGACGTTTTTGAAGCTGAAGTGATGGTTGATGACGAAGGCTTCCCATCTGATATCTGAAGTTCTACTTCTTACTTAGCAGTACCGTTCTAGGGATAATGTGGCAAACAAACTGACGTTCTTGGTTAGTTAACCTTTCAAAGAGTTGACAACTATATTACCAGGGCGTAAAATGCAGCTGGTGATCCACGAGGAACATGAATATTGCTTGTGTAGGCTTAACGCCCCCTCCGTGTCTTTGAACGGAAGGTGCTGCGTACTATCTACGGTGGAATGCAGATAGAAGACGGAACGTGATGGCCGCGAATGAACCACTAATTGCATCAGTTGCTGGGAAAGCCTTCGATCGTTCACACTGCTAAAATCAGTCGACTACGGTGGGCTGGGCATGTCGTAAAAATGTCGGACGACAACCCAGTGAAAATAATTCTCGAAAACGAATCGATAGGCACAACAAAAATAGGGGCGCAAAAGAAGAATTCAACCTGCGCACCCCCCGGAGACGGTGAAGAGCAACCATTGACCGAATAGTATGGAGACAACTCTGGCAACTCTGGCCTTGGTCTGAATGGTAAATAAGTAAGTTCCACGAGGAATATAGTCTTAGAGAGAAGCAAACAAATGTTACCTGAATACTATCACAACGATTGCTCTGGATGGCGTTATAAATATCTAGACTGCGTCAAAATATTTCATAAGGACAACCGGTGCACTATTTTTGTGTTCAAACTGGATTTAGGATTTGAAACTTTCAAATATTTACTCATCCTGTGTTTAGTATTTTTCTCGTGAGAAAAGTAATATCGCCTATAGATCATTGCACCGAATGTATTAACCTCACTTTTTTGACAGTTCAGGGAGCTTGCTACAAGGTGTTAGAATTTGAACCGCTCAATCAAAAATTTTCCTTTGCTTTTTCCGGATTCTATAAGATTAGATTCAGGAAATGATGTAATAATAAGCACTGGTGTATGTTTTCCTGCAATTTTACTTGAATCGTAGTAATTTTAGACTGCAAAATCTCAAACCGATCTCACTGTAAATATTCTAAGTCCACGTAAACAAGCTCCCTGAACTGTCAAAACTGCATTGATGACGCCATCGTGCAATAATCTATAGAAGTGCGACTGTTCGTTGTGTCATATTGGTTCCTTCCTGCGATTTTTTTCATTCCTAATCAAGAAAAGGGTGCTGCAAAGTTAAAGAATTCCATTTAAAAAAGTGGACATCTGTGATCCTTTTCACTGTTCTCCTCATACAACCGAGCGTTTTTTCAAAAGAAAATCACCATAACCTACAGAAAAAGAAGGGATTATCGATGAATTCCTGAAAACTGAACTTATCTACTGTCGGAAAGCAACTAACTTATACTTTCACTAGGCCACTGTAATTCAAGGATGTTTTTCGGGAGAATCATCGGGAAGTTGATTCAATTATTGGGAATAGATAATCCGTTGTATCACAGTATCTTAAGATACTTTAGAAAAATGTGAAAACTTAATCTTAAACATGCCATTACAACGTGTTCACCTTCGCTGATGAAGCAAAACGCAAAGTTGCCGTTTTTCATAATTTTCAATATTATTACTAACCGGAACAGACTCACCAAGTTCTACTATTTAAAACAATTTGACTTCTTCCCTTTTGTTTTGAAAATCTTCAGTCAACAGTTTATGGAATTCTTCTTATTAGACTTTCAAGCTTATTGCTTTTACAATTTGCTTATTGCTTTCTCTCTAGTTAGTGTTCGATGCCGAGCTTTCGATGGCAGGTACCATGTTTGCATTAGTATGATTGTGTGGCAAGTACAATCATACCCTATGCCCAGGGAGTCTAGAAATTTTCCTTAACGAAAAATTCCTGGACCAGACCGGGAATTGAGCCAGCCGCATCTAACATGGTGTTGCTATGTAGGTGCGCATGGCCCAAACTGGAACTAATATGAGGTTTAAATCTTCATTTGGTTAGAACAAATCGCACTTCTGTTTGCCTGATAAGAACACCTTTTCGAGTTCTTGGTTATAAACCATTCTTGTCTTTTGATAAACCGTTAATAAACCATTCTATAAACCATTCTTGTCTTTTGACGTACTATGATTAACAGGTTATTCTTTTGATCACGATACGCCTATTCTGAAAACATACCAGAAGAGTCATGAAAGCATCCCTGACCTATTCTAGATACCAATCCTGAAAGAATATCATATCTACTCTGGAAGCTTCTCATAATGTTCCTGAAACCATTTCAGAAGAACTTTAAAAGTATTCCAAAACCACTCCGGAAGCATCTGGAACTATCATTCCAGAATAATCTTGAAAGCATCACAGAACACTTCTAAAACCATTTTAGCACTACGGCTTTTCCGAAAGCATCTCAAAACTATACTGGAAGCATTTTATAAAAATTCTTTTTAATATCCTTAGCTATTCGAAAAGGATCTCAGAACAATTCTGAAAGCATTCAAGAACACTTCTGGAAGCACCCCAGAACAATTTTAGAAGCATCCCAGAACTAGTATCGATGCATTTAAGGACAATGTTAGAGGTATTCCATGATAATACTGAAACACCCAAGAAGAATTCTTTAAGCATTCCAGAACAATCTCTTCCAAAAAACTTCTTATAAATATGCTATGACTAGGATTCCAGAACAATTCTGAAATATTCGAAAGCAGTTCAGGAAGCATTCCAGAACCATTTTACCCTTTCTGATGCATTTCAGTGCAATGTTGGAATTCATGAATAATTCAGATGTACCAAAGAAAAAATCTTGAAGCATTCCAGAACAATCCTGGAAGCATACCAGAATAATGTTGGAAGCATCACAAAACCAAAAATACGATTCTGGAAACATCGTAGAATAGGTCTGGAAGCATTCCAGAACAGTTCTGGAAGAAACACAGAGCAATTCTTGAAGCATCCCGAAACTAAACTGGCAGCATTTTAGAACAAATCTAGACCAACTCTAGAAGCATCGCAGAACTATTCCGAAATTAAACCTGAAAATTTAGAGGGCATTCCAGTGAAGCAATTCTGGAAGCACTCAGAAGCGACTGTAGAAGCAGTCTAGAAAAAATATTGAAGCATTACAAAACAGTTCTGGAAGCACCGGAAAACAATTTTTGAAGCAATGCAGAACTACTGTGTAACAATTTTGGAAACGCCCTTCAGCTATTCTGAGAGCATTTCAGAACAAATTTGCAGCATTTCAAAACATGCCCAGAATAGAAGCACCCTGGAACAGTTATGAAAGTATTTCAACGCAATTTACGAGGTATCCCATACTATCTTTACAATCATCCTTGAACAATGCTGGAAGCAACACAAAACTGAAACTACAATTCTGAAAACATCGCAGGAAAAATCTGGAAGCATTTCAGAACACTTCTGTAAGCATCCCAAATTCTTGAAATTCTTGAAGCATTCCAAAAATATACTGGAGGCTTTTCAGAACAAACTTAGACCAACTCTGGAAGCATTGCTGAGTTATCCCGAAAGTATATCAGAAAATTTATAAATTCCTGCGAAGCAATTAGACCGACTTTAAAAGCATCCTAGAAAAATTATTGAAGTATTGCAAAACAGTTCTGGAAGCATCTGAAAACAATTTTTGAAGCAATGCAGAACTACTCTGTAACAATTTTGGAAACATTTCAGATCATACCTAGAACCATTCTAGAGGCATCCTGGAATAGTTCTGAAAGTATTTCTACACAATTTAGTAAGAACTATGTCCATGCTATCTCCAGAATCATCATAGAACAAGCCTGGAAGCATCCCAAAATAATTTAAAAGCATTCCGAAACAATTGGGAAACGGGATTGTCAATTTGACAATTTGGCATCGTTCCAGTTTCGTCAGAAGATTCCAAAACTGTTCTGAAATGGTTTAAAAAAATCCTGGAAGCATCACAGATCTGCTCTGGAAGCATCCAGAAAAAGCCTGACAAATTTTTAGAAACGTCCCAGAACTATTTTGAAAGCATTTCGGAACTATTCCCGAAACATTTTAGAAATATCCTGCACGTATCTCAGAAAAAAGTCGAGATATATTTCAGAAATACTCTAGAAAGACATCAGACTTCTTCTGGAAGCTTTCGAGATCAGTTCTGGAATCACCAGAGAACAATTTTAGAAGAACCCCAGATGAAACTCAGGACAATGTTGGAACTATTGCAGAATGATTCTCAAGAATTCAAGAAGGATTCTTAAAACATTCCAGAACAATCCTTAAATCATACCAGAACAATGCTGGAAGCATTACAAAACCGAAATTACAACTCTGGAAACATCTTAAAACATGTCTGGAGGCATACTTGTTAACTTCCCAGAACAATTCTTCAAGTATATTAAAACTAAAATGGTAGCATTTCATAACAAGCCTAGACCTACTCTGGAAGCATTGCAGAATTATTCCGGAAGCATTTCATACAATTTGGGAAACATCCTTTGAATCCTTGGAAACTTTGAAAGCATCTAGACCAAATTTAAAAGCACCCTAGAACCAAATTTAAAAGCACCCTAGAAAGAAGCATCCAGGAATACTCTGGAACAATTTTGGAAACGTCCCAGAACTGTTTTGGAAGCATTTCAGAATCATCAGCATTTCAAAACTAACCTGGAAGCATTTCAGAACACTCCTGGAAGCATCCCAGATAATTCTTATTAGTATCCCATAACTATTCTGTGAGGATCTCAGACGAGGAAGCATTCAAGAACATTTCATGAAGTATCCCAGAACAATTATAGAAGTATCCCACAACTAGCATTGATGTATGTCAGAAATAATTTTCAAGCATCCAAGAAGATTTCTCAAAGTATTTCAGAACATCCTGGTCAAATCTGGTTCCATCCTAATTAACTTAAGAAGTATCCTAGAAAAAAATCTTGTATCATTCGAAAACAGTTCTGGAGACATCTCAGAACAATTTTGGATACAATGCTGAACGACAATGCAACGATTTTGAATACGTCCCAGAACTGTTCTGAAATCATTAAAGAATTATGTTGGAAGCATTGCAGAACATTCCTAGAACAATTTTATAAGCGACTGTAAACATTTTGGAAGCATTTCAAAATAGTTTAGGTGGGATACTGAATCGTCCTAGAACAAATCTACAATTTGTAAGCATCCTAAGACAATTTATATCGGGTGTTCAATTTGGCAATTTGGCAACTTCGCGCTCAGGGGCCTCCCCTAAATCAGTCGACAAAGGCGTAACTACAAAGCAACACTATGCTGGAGGTGGCTGGATTAGATTCCGGTCTGGTCAAGAAATAAAAATTTCTCGACTTCCTGGGCATAGTATAAGACAACAACTATCAACTGTAACAACTATCTTTTTCTGTTCTAAACATATTGATCAGATAACATGTAAACAACCCGAGCTACTCCGAAAGCACCCCAGACCTGTTCTGGAAACATATCAGTATAATTCTGGAAGCATATATCCTGAAGGCATTTCAGAGCAATCTTGGAAGCAGCGAAGGCAAAATTGTGTAAGCCTCGTAGAACTTCTCTGGAAACATCTCAGCACAATTTTGGATGCGTCCCATAAATACTCTGGAAGAATCGCATTCTTGGACAACTTTGAAGTCATCCCAAAAGAGTTCTGGAAGCATTCCGGAACAATTCTGGAGCAACTTTGAAGGCATCCTAGAAAAAATTTCTTTGGCAACTACTGCTTCGCTTAGTTTGGGTGGATCATATCCAAATTTGAGTTGTTTCGAAATAGTGCCTATACTTAATTTGGAACAATCCAAATCTTGGAAATATGCAAAATTTGATCCAAATTCGGGCCATAAGTTGATCAAAACATCACCAACTAGACTGTTTCTACCTACCTTTCTAAATTTTTCTGCACAATAGACCAAACCGTAAATCTAATTGTGCCATATTAATCACTCAGCGAGATGAAGTCGTAGCATTTTGGTGTCTTCGGGAATAACAAACTAATATCAAATAAGTTACAAGTTTTGTTATCTCAGATATCCTTTTGAACTTACCTGTTATCGCATAACAAATTTAGTTATCAACATTGACAAATTTTGTTTTCATCTGTTATCAAATTTTAAAGACGATTTTTGACGAACGTTACTGAATTCTACCAGCATGCTGACGAGTACTGAATATTACCATGTGATGGATATGAAATTAAGCTTCTCACCAGAAGCACTACTTCAACTATTATTGTATGAATTTGATATCATGTTGATAACATCATTTTAAACTATCTCAGGAAATTTGTTCATATCACAAAATTTGTTATCAAAATGAACTCTATGATAATAAAACGAGTTAATATTGTGATGTCCAACGAATTTTAATTCAGCCTAAATGATAACATATTAAGTGATCAAACACTGATAAGCTGATATTAGAACTTGTTATCAATTTGGTATAAACCTTTGCTCGGGCTACTATATGATTAAACATTCAGTTTAGTGGTTTCATATTACTTAAATCTGATATGTATCATTTAAGCAAAGCATTCCAGAAACTAGATTTATTTGGGTGAAGTTGGCTAAGAAATTGCGCTGAACAAAGTTGCCGAAGACGACAAAGCCGCCAGAGTAAAGGAATGACGAATTTTATTTGATTATTTATGTATAAATGATTTTTTTTTTAAATTTATATATAATTTCTGCTAGAATGATTTTACACTTGATTTTCCTACACTTTATTATTGTTTAAATATGTTTCCCAAATACTCTCCATCCAACTTTAATATTTTGTGGAATGTTATTTTCTACTATGAGCGAATGATTAGTTACGGGATTTTTTTTTCGTAGACAGCGAGTACAAATTATTCGTATTCTCAAAAAATATTAAAAAAGGCAACGCGTGTTCCATTAGAAATCAATCAAATGAATATATAGTTATTGTTTCACGTACGAACGAGTTGCGAACTACAGAACTTCAATCGTTTCCGTTCCGATATTAAGTAGAACAATAATAAGAACACTCCACCATTGCCACTGAGGAAAAAAAAACAATATAACAAGTCTTCTGTACAGAAAAGTTATAACAAAGCCTAATTAATCACTATGCAAAGAAGAGAACGCACAACACAACAACATGTAAATTGATACTAATGACACATACCATTTAGTGTATTATATAAATTATAGCACCCTGCTAGATGACAACCAGTACGAATTTTTCGTAAAATGTACGAAACGAAAAAACGTGATGTAATAAGATTGCTTCGGTGCAAATTATTAGAAATTGAATCTACAATGACAGAAAATTGATTGATGACAAATTATGAGAATTCAGAAGACCAAGGCGGAACTGTCATCGTACAGTTGTGATCAAACAAATTGTAATTGTAGAGCGAAAAATTGCATAATTACTTGCAAAATTGCTTAACTAATTGGTAATCTGTCAAATGAGAAATGTCACATATTTTGTGGCTCCCCTTCCTGTATCGTTCAAATTGAACATTCGAACCTTCAACTTCCAAAACGAGACATTCACAAGAAACTCCAATTCCTCTCCACATTTCCGGTAATTCTTTGAAGGTGCATTTTAATTCGGCTTTCCGCCCAATCAATTACTTCCCAGAACCCAGAACACAACAACAGCCTTCAATTAGTATAATTAGCTTGTTTTTCTCCTCGTTTTTTTTTTCACTTCGATTTGAAGCTGCTTTTTTCGAATTTCTTCTTCACCCAAATCGGCGAGCGGACACCGACATTTACCTGTAGAACATTTCCCAGCATTCAATTGTTTTCGTCCGTACCCGTAACCTGACGAAAACGTGCTCACAGTATCCGGTTGCTGTAGCAACGAATTCGGAGGAAAGCATAGCTCAATGGCAACAATTGTATCGCTTTTACCGATCCAGCAAAACCTTATCTTTAATATTTAACCACGCTTCGGAAGTCATTCTTTGGAAAATTAGTTTCCCATCGGTCCAGACAACCTCAATTTGCGCTGACGACGGTGTTACGTGATCGCAAGAACTCTTAGCTGAAATCGGACGGATCGAAAACCAAAACAAAATTTGCGACTTCCTCGCAAAAAACCGAATTAACTTTTTCTCACCTCGATGAGATTGGCGGCTTTGTTGTTTTGACTTGTTGATACCTTTCCGGAGCGCTGCACAGCGGTCAACTGATTCCTTGGGAGGTCGCCAGGGGGAGAGTCACGTACTCTCAGAAGAAAGTGTCACGCTCTAGTAGGGGGCAACTGCACAATGCTCAACAGAAAAGGGGAAATTATTGAGGAAAGAGGTGTTTCGTTCGATTTTGTTTTATGTTGTGCAAAAACGTGACCCCGAGATGATCGCCCAGCGTAAAAGTAATCAAAATCTCAGTCGTCATAGAGCCGAGCAAAGTGAAAGATCTTGACACGGGACCTTATGGCCAAGGGGGTTAACCTTTTCCGCTAGTGCGCGAGCTCGTGCAGAGTCGAAGGTGTCATTTGGTTGGGGGTTTTGCTTTATTTGTCTTAGCGATAGGGGCGCATGCTTATAGGATGGAATGGCATCGTTTCAGTGGTGTAGAGGCACATTAATCTGCACCAGATTATTTTATGACATGATCCAAGGCATGATGGTCATATTTTATCATTGGACCCAATTTTGGGATGACGACATCGTAAATAC
The DNA here is from genome assembly GCA_034211315.2 of Aedes japonicus. Taxonomy (NCBI): domain Eukaryota; kingdom Metazoa; phylum Arthropoda; class Insecta; order Diptera; family Culicidae; genus Aedes; species Aedes japonicus. Next base: position 34,541 of record JASCZW010008501.1, read on the forward strand.
AAAGTAACGATTTAAGTGCAAATGTCCCGAAATGCTAAGAACAAGCATGCCAATTAGTGGTGTTGGTTTGCATAGAAGTGCTAAGACTGTCAAGAAACTGACATGTGAATCTTTTTGTTTATCAGCTGTTAATCAGCTTTTAATCAGCACTGCTCGTGCTAATAACTTTGGCAAATAAACTCGTGGCTAAATATACAGATTGACTCATAAGTTATTAATTACAAAACAACTTTTTCTCGTCACTGAAACTAGACGACCAGAAAATCTGGAAGTATTGTGCTACCCCAGTAACAATACAGGCTTAATAATGAGAACGAAAGTCGCTCATACTTGATTGTAAATGGAAGTCGCTCATTCTCGATTGTAAACGCTGAATAGTAGTATATAAAGTGTATTTTATCCGTATAAATCGACATTGAATAATTTATCTGAACTAGATATTGAAGGAACAACATTACACCAAATTGAGCTGATTAAAAGCTGAACAAACGACTTTAAAGCTGAAGAAGCCAATTTTGTTTAAATATTCATTCTTAAAGTTTGTGGAGTATCCAAGTAACCAACAGATGCTAAGCAACTCAATTTTCGTCAAATTAGACTCAAAAATGTAGTTTCTCGGAAGGTAAGAAGGAAGGTAGATCAGACAAATCTTTACACAGTTCTGAAAAATCGTAACAAGCTCAAAAGGGTATATTTGAACTCGAAGAAACTTTTCACGGAAAAGTTGCACATGGAAAAAAAATCCGTGACCAGATCCGTGAACTGCAGTCATGAATTCGAGAACAAGCAAAAATACACCGTAAACTGAATCACGTAATCATGAACTAAATAACGTTTAATTGGAAAATTCCTAAAACGTGAACTAGTTTACGGTCCTTTTCATTTTCGTAAATGCTTTTCTTGTCTGTGTATGGCAACGTCATGAACGAGCTAAACTGAAAAAAATTAAGCTCTCCTTGGCAACCACACTGTGGGTCACATTTGCATTCAATTCCTGAAGATATTAACACTTTCACTGGTTACTCTTTTGGAATAACTCCAGGTTGTTTTCAGAAGCCTTGATATTAGCCAGGGAGATGCATTGCGTTAAATTTTAGCGACCTTGCGAGTTGAGCTCAGAATCATTAAAGGCCAACACAGCAAACAACATGCAGCTCACCAATAAGCATTATCATATGCAGTAAATCAACCCTAAATCTGCATTTCAGATGCTCCCAGCATTTTATTAGCATTATATCAGCATCTTGCATGCTATCTGTTGTAAAGTTGGATTTCAAATACTATTTAAATGCTTGTAGCCTGTAATAAGCATTTCGAATGCAAAATAGCATTAATGAAGCATTATCATAGCATTGCAGTAAAACAGCCGTATATTGAGCCAAAAGCGATATTTATGTTGCATTTGAGGTGACTTCATTGCTTGGTAGGCCGTAAAGACGCTTTGGAACTGCTTATTAATTGACTGGGTTTCTAATATCCTGGTGACTCTATGTTTCAACATAAGTTAACTAACGATGCATCATAAATCACCATTAGAGGACATTTGATTCAACATCATAGACATCATGGACTGTGTCCAGGGGAGTTACGAGAAGTTTTGAAACCTCGATGATCTTAAGAATGAACCTTGAGATCACAAACGTTTAATGTAAATTTCAAAAGTCGTATGAAACAACCTCAAGAGACATTGATTTCTTTCAAACCTATACAAACCTCGGGTTTAATTCAGAGACATAACGTTTACTCTGAGTTCTCTCTTGTCAATTTTAGACTTTTCTCTGATTTCATTGATCAACCGTTTGGATCTACTTCGAAGCCTTTGTAGTTGAGGGTAGTCAGGCTTGATTATTATTGTATACTCCATGGACCTAATAAGTTACCAACCATTATTGCCTAACTCAGATGGATGACCTTTGAACGTATTACCGATAGTACGAATTAACTTCACAGGTCTGATAAGTCAACAAAGGATGTTTTATAGATTAATTTGGAGGTACTCGAACGTCCGAGACTTCATCGAATATGTCTAGGCATTTTTTTAATAGATTTTAAACTTTGGTGGTTTGATAAATGGATCCTAAAACCCAAAACAACTCCTTCTACTTGCCTTTACGGGGCTTTGAATGCTACTCAATTTGGTATTCGTTGAAGCACTTCCACAGTTCTCAGAAAGCCTTCAATTGTTTGCCATTCTAAAGCACCCAATCGTATAGTGTGTAGCAAGCAGTCGATCGAATTACCCTCCCGAAAAGATCGTGGAATCGATCCCTTGACCTAAAGATTGGCTGGGAATAGACACGAGTGGCACGATCTTCAGGAAGTGTGTCCAACTATTTGGCTTCACCGACGACGAACTTTTAAACGATGGCAGAAAAGTACATCAGACTTAAAGCAGAAGCTGGAAGGATTGGGTTTGTGATTAATGCGTTGAAAAGAAAATACATGAAAGAAAGAGGCTCACGAGAAGAAAATGTTAGCCTCCTACCACGAGGTTCAGATCGACGGTGATGAAATCGAAGTAGTAGACGAATTCGTGTATCTGGGCTCATTGGTGACCGCCGATAACGACACCGGCAGAGAGATACAAAGGCGCATTATGGCTGGCAATCGTGCCTACCTTGGACTCCGAAGGACGCTACGATCTCTAAGACCTATCAAAGACATTAATTAGACCCGTAGTTCTCTACGGTCACGAAACATGGACATAACAATATTTGCTTCCCACCATAGCTCTGACCATTCATAAATAGGAAGTGTAATCAGAAATTTTCACATCGCTAGAACTGCTCCGTGCCATTGGTGGCTTACGAGCACGATCAGGCGCGCCCTCTTTGCCAATTGGTAAGAAGGAGGGGTACCCTTTCCTCCCTTGCCTACCCTGCAGACTGCCTTGCCTACACGTACTCTGATTTGCGAGAGAATTGCTGAATATTTAATAAAGAAGAGGGGGGGGGGAGTCCTCCCTTAGCTCAGTCGGGGATTGGGTCCTCCCTTAGCTCAGCCGGTAAAGGCGCGGCTTCAAAGCAACACCATGCGGGAAGTGGCTGGTCCCGATCTGGACTAGGAATTTTTCGTTGAGGGAAATTTCTCGACTCCTTGGGCATGAGGGTTGTACTTGCCACACAATCATACTAATTCAAAAATGGTAGCTGGCATCGAAAGCTCTTAATTAATAACTGTGGAAGTGCATTTAGAACACTACGTTGAGAGCAAGCAATAAGCGAATTGTGAAAACAACAAGCTTGAAACGCTAAGAAGAAGAAGAAGAGAGTTTAATAGAACAATATCACTAAAACGTCTGAGGAAATCCATGAAAAATCATATGAAATTCACAGCAATAGGAAGTAGAAAAACCAAAAGCAAATCTTCAACAAATTCCAATGAAAATCTTGACCAAGTGTAGTGAAATAAGTCTACAGGATGATCTAGAAACTAATCCCCAAGAATCCTTGTGAGTATGAGCTTTTAAGTGGAATACCTGTTACAAGAAAATCTTCTCATTTTCAAGGTAGTCCCCAAGATTATCTCGAGAAAGTTCATCAGAAAAACGAGCAGTACTATCCAAAATATGTAGAAATAAATCTACAGGTAGTTTTGCAAGATGTCCAACGACAGACTATTGGAAGACCTGTAGAAAAATCTGGAGAAAGTACACTGGAAGATTCAGCAGAAGAGCACGGAAAGATCTGACGTGATTTCATGGCTAGTAATACCCAAAAGAGGTTACAAGTCTTTTAAAGGTTTCCAGGTGGAATGTAAAGAAGTAAAATATAGACCTTCCTTTGGACTTCGAAAAAATTGCACCAGATTGACAGGAACACATGGGCCTGAATAGATTGACGCCGGAAGGCTTTTGATTGTATCGAGACGTGCACTGAAGCACTTAGGAATCATGATCGAAGATCGGGTGAACTCCAACAACGACGTCGACTCTGCCTGTGAAAGATCATCGAAAACAACGAACGTAATAGCGAGGATTTCCCAACCTCCGGCGGTCCAAAAAGCAGTACGATGCATTTACTAGCTAGTGTCTCGTCGCCGATACTGCGGTATGGGGTTCCTGCTTGGGGAACGGTACTGGACCATGCGAAACCGTGAAAAGCTAAACAGAGCATTCCGACTGATGACCGTGCGAGTCAGAATATCGTCAATATCGTCTGAGGCAGTATGCGTTATCGCCGGGATGATCCCCAGCTGCATCACCCTGGCGGAGGATATCCAGTGTTACCAGCGAAGAGCCACCAGTGTGAGAATCGAACCTGTCAACGTGGGTGAATAGAAAGTATGGAGAGGTGAACTTCCACCTGACGCAGTTTCTGTCAGGCCATGGAGGCTTCAGGAAGTATCTCTATAGATTTGGACACTCAGGGTCCTACACTGCCTAGAATGTCTGAACAGTGAGGAAACACCCTAACATGTAGTATTTGCACGCCGAGTATTCGCATCAGAACGTGGCAAGATGCTAAAACGCCAGCGACGGAGATTTAAACCCCGACAGGCGGTGAATAGACCGATAACACAGATCATGTTATCGTTGCAGCATAAATGGCGTGAAGGGCAGAGATCATCGGGCCGCGATCGGAGTAGGCTAGATCCACCGTAGGGGACCAGGGCGAGTAGTCCGAGCGTTACGTAGAATCGATGATGATCGTTGGGGCGCCTGCGAATCGGAAGTCATCCTCCACCGGAATCATTGGACCACCACGGCACTTGACCGCCCAGCAACGGGTTAACTATTTCGGGAGAACTTCCATCGGCGGGGAAGTTCTCTGTCGCAGTAGGCTTTAGCCACCGCAGGGGACTAGTTCGAGTAGTTCGCGAAGTATCACCGGCAAATGGTCGTCAAGCGTCTGTGAACCGGAAGTCTTTCTCGACCGGGATCGCAGGCCCGACCCGACTAACATCGGTCCCGGAAGATCTTCCACTGCCGCGGAACTCTTCGTCGGAGTAGAGCAGATACACCGACTATTCCGGACTATTCCGAGTAGCGAAATACCGGCTTCAGTCGTCGAGGCGCCAGTGAACACTACCGGCCAATATCGGAGTAAGAACAACAGGTTTCGCGAGATATTCTTTCGTCGGTGAACTCTCTTCGACAAACCGCCGGGTTTGGGTCGTCTGGGCGCCTGCGAACCAGAAGACATTATCTAACAGGAGTCGCAGGACCGACCTCGGCATCCAATCGGTAACGCAGTACAGCCAGTGTAGTCTGGAAGCAAAGGAGAAGTTGTGCAGAGTCCTTTCGTGAACCCCCGTCCATCTTTCCAACGTCTATATGTATCCGCTCGAGGTAAACTGCTTCGCAATCAATCCCTGTGCCATAACTGTTTCCGTCGAGGACACCTAGCCTCAAAGTGTTCATCTCGATTTGTATTTTGAAAATGCAAGGCGATCACGTCATACAACGGTTTGTTTTCGGTCAGATAAGAGCGACGAAACTAAGGAGAGTACATCGCAAAACCAAAAAGCAAACTGAAGTTAGTAATGCAGCAACAACGGAACACGTCGGTAACCGGAGCAGTGTCATCCAATATGGCATACCGCAATTCTTCATCGGTTTTTCTTGCCACAGCCGTCGTCATGGTGGAAAATCGTCAAGAAGTCAGTTTTCCTGGCGTTCGGCGTTCCTGGCGTAGGCGTTCAGAAATGTCCGTCCTGGGAATAGGACAATCCAATACACGAATGAAGCACAAGATTACCGCTACTGTTAAGTCACGAACCTACGGATTTTCTCGTGACATGGAATTCCTTATCCTACCGCGCGTAACCGCAAAGCTTCCAACAACAAATGTTCGAACAGCAGGTTGGAAATTTCCTGAAGGAGTGGAATTTGCAGATCCAGCATTCTTCAATTCCTAGACAATAGATATGGTTTTCGGAATACAATATTTCTTTGCCATTTTCAACACAGGTAATGAAATTGATTTGAGGAATGGCTTTTTCCACACTAACGAATTGCCAGGAGGAACTCCAGCCCCCAATCATTCTTACCCAAGAAACCAATCCTGGAAGGAAGAACCAGCCCCGAGGTAATCAATATCTCAGACCGTTGGAGACCCGACTCAAATCCTACCTAGAGATGTTCATCCAAATTAGTAAGTTCACCACGTCAATTGATGATCAAACTACAGCTGTTCAGGTGTCAGTTAGGGTAGATAAGTTAGAAGAGCTATGGGAGCAAATCAATGAGGTTTCAGTCTACATAGAATCACACGAAGAGTATTCTGATGACGATGACAAATGTACACAGAAGAGGGCAGAGTTCGTTCCAAACTATTTTTCTGTAAAAACTTCGCTGCTAGAGAAGTCTAAGTAATTGGAGGAGATTCCCGCTTTGAATCAATTTCGCGTTTTAGCCACGCTGTCTACGTTAGAACACGTTCGGTTCCCACAAACCAAGGGGCACAGTTTTAATGGCAATATTGATGAGTGGTTGAGTTTCCGGGATTTGTACACGTCGTTGATTCACTGGAAGGCTGATCTGCCCGACGTTGAGAAGTTTCACTAATTGAAAGGGTGTCTTACTGGTGAAGCTAAGGCTCTGATAGATCCGCTTTCAATTACAAAGGTGAACTATCAAGTCGCTTTGGAAACAATAACGAAACGATATAACGACAGCAAACCAAGCACTGTTCAAGCTAACTACGTTGACTAAGGAGTCAGCAAATGAGCTTCAATGCTCGTTGGAAGGCTTCAAGCGTATTCTTCAGAATTTGGACCAGCTTGTTAAACTGCAGGGATTACAAGGATCTTGGACAAACTTTGCTCTCGTCAAGATCCCGTCACGCGCCGCGGATGCGAGGAAATCTATTGAGGATCTAATGGGATTTTTACAAAAACGGATCCGAGTATTGAGTTCAGGATTGAAAAGAAAAAAAAAAGGTTTTCCAAACACAGACATCACAATCCAGATAGCAAAAGGTTAGGAAACATAAGAGTGATTTCAGAAGTAATAATCTATGAAAGACTTTTGAAGTCTGACCAAGAGTGGCCCTGCCAATAAAACGTGAAGTTTGCTGAGCGATGTGAAGGTACCAAAACAATACTGAAACCTGATCATCATCAAATATTCCACTCTAAAGGTCATAAATGATCTAGATGATTTATCTAGATAAATTTATATTTTATAATGTAAACAGTCTTATATCGTCTACTGCATGTTAGTTGGCACTTATAGGGGTTTTCCGGTTATTTTAGTTGCTTTATTGTTTCAGAAATATCGCAAGATGATTTAAAAGTTATTCACAATTGGTAAGATTGCTTAAGGGATCTGCTCTCGACATGCGTCCGACTTTTTCGGATACAATATTTGGAAAATTGCCTCCGGGTAGAAAACCACAGGACTCATTATAATTACAACCCCTTTTTTGGTTGCGACCCAAAAGAATATCCTAGGTTTGCCATTGAATGAGCATAGCTTTTTTACAAAATCCGATTCATACTGATCGCAACAAAAGCAGCAACAAAATCATTGAGTAAATTACTAACAACATTGACTTCTAAATTGCCAAACAGGTAACAACTGCGCCACTTGGCAATGATTTTCTCCTAAATGCAGCTCCATCCAATGTCAATGTCTCGTCAAAATTTTCACGCAATAGCTGAACAAAAAAAACCCACCAGCTCCAAACCAAACGACCCATGCCAAATCGGAAAATATTTTCACGAAACTTGAAGCATAACCGATTCGATCAATCGTGGAAAATTGGTTGATCCATCGCTCCCCCGTGGGCCTCGCAGAGCGCACCAAAGCGTCGTTCGTCACTTAGGTTCAATGTTGTGCACTGGTCGGCTAACGGTCGGTGCACTATCCGGATCTGGGTAAACCCGTCCCGAACGGCAGCCATCGATCGATGATGGATGGAAAACACGAATAAACGATCAATTTATCATGTTTTCTACTTGGCTGGCATTGACAGTTTGTCTTCAAGTCAATGTTTTCCACTCGTCGACAAAAGTTCAATTCAAGTGTCAAGCGCATCAAGCGAGGAACGTACCTAACCTACATCGAGAGTCGGAGTTGCAAATCTGTACGGTTCAATTCTCATCCCGAATGTACCGTTCACTTTATCGCCTCCGGGACGATAGCAGCACAGCGATTTCGTCGGTTTTCAATAGACAATTGCAAAAAAAAAACTTGAGCGAAACTGGTTAGAAACCAAGCAACCAAAGATGCATCTACAGCCCGGTAATTGCATTCCGATGGCGTTGCTGCTCCCTCTGTTCGGGTCATCGTAATCAATTTCTTATTTTCTTCTCCGACACCTATAAGCGATGATGCATCGGATTGTCGGCTACATTCAAATGAGGCTGAAGCTTTCTACAATGGTGCAAAACTAAAAACAAAGCGCAAGGGTCAAGGCGTGACTGAAAAGGCCCCCGGCTACAGACGATTGACGCAAGGGTCAAACTCAACTATAGTAAAGGAAGCGCTAAAAACCAAAAAACGAAGCATTTATGCATTTTACTACGGAATACCTTCAAACATCATTTGCTCGTTGTCGCATCCGTAGGCCGAATGGTACGAAGTGGTTGGTTCGATGAATCTGAAGCCAGCACTTCCTCCGGCCGCCCACGATGGAGACGGTTCGGCGGATCCATTTTCGAATACTGTTTCCTTGGGTAGCCGGCGATTCGCGCTCTTAATTCGGACAAAGTCGACATTCTCTTCGTCGTCTTCATCGTCGTTGGAATATTCGTCATCCGTACGTCGAAGGAACAGATCCGGACTTCGTTGGTACCCGGAGGACCCGCTGCGGTGAAAATGGTTGGGCCTTCGTCGTGGGCTTGCATTCGAGCTGGAAAGTTCTACCGTACTTTTCTCTAAGGTTTCAATGTTTTTCGAAATGCCAAAATTTGCTTTCGTCTTCGAAACAATTCCCTGGTTTAAAAGTTGTGCGAGTTCCAAGTTCAGTGGGGTACCACATCCGTCCGGTTCCTCCTCGCCGTCTTCTCCCAAGTCATATCCACCAATCGAGGAAATCCTCTGATAGGGAAAGTCCTCGTAGTCCGCTTCTTCGTAATCGAAAACTTCGTAATCGGACGGGGAGGACGTGGATTTCTCGTTCTCCGTTGGATCGTTCGGCGAAACTACGTTACTCATGACTTCGGCGTCGTCGATATCTTACGTCGTAATTTGGAGGTGTGCGTAATGTTGAAACCGTGAGTCAAAGGCACTTTGGGGCGCAATCATAACTAAACGGTTGGCGGCAGCGCATGTGCGAAAAAAGCACCGTCAGCCATCATTAGTTAGGGCTATAATTTCCGAGTTGGTCGACGACGGTTGTGGCGTCAAGTGGTCGGAGTCTGGATTTCATCATAGCACTTTTTCCGCGCGCTCTCTCTTTCTCTCTGGCACAATATAATTTGCACACAAATCTTTCAAGGGGGCAGCTCGAAGCGCAGTAGCAATTTCACACCTGTACGCACCTACCTCGAACTGGGGCAATTTAATTGATTGTTTTAGAAGCAACTCTCCTCACCCGCCGAGCCCCCGGTTAAAATCTGACGGCTGCTGGCTGCTGCACTCCGGGCCTTTAGTAAGAATAGATATGAATGCTAGAGGTAGGAGAGGGAGGGAGCGGTCGGACGTGCGGATAAAATAACAATGGATGAGGAAAATGATTGGGAAATTAGCGCCAAAATCTGGCAGGGAAATGGGCTTGCGACGGAAGGTGGATGTGTAATGAAAATGAGCAAACACACGGATGATTCGATAATGGAAAGGTATGCGCGCTTCAGGGAATGAAAGCAAAATTTTGTAATTGTGTTGGATGCATGCACGGGGTTATTATGTATGACCATTGTACGGGTAATGCATTACAAAATTGAAGGCAAATTACGCGTAAACAATCACGGCGAGCTGGGGAGGAATCAATGTAAACAACAGAGGGGAAATTTTTGATATTTTCGGGGATCCGAGTGCAGGTGAATCAATAACGAATCTAAACAATGAAACAAGAAAAATCAAAACAGAATAGTTTATCGTAAACAGTTCCGAATATTCGATAGTTAGATTAAACATCAAATTAATCTAAATAAGAAGCGATAACTAGATATCGAAAAAATCTTACCACTTTGACCGATTGTCTGTTTTTTTCGTGGGATCATTTCAAAGACTTAAAGTATGTATTTCTAAATTTCGAGATAATTCTCACAAAAATATAAAATAATAATAATAATAAAAGTATTTTCTAAGCAGGTGCTGACATTCCATTTCTTTGATTTATGATTTGGATTTAAATAATTATTTAGCTATACAGTACAAAAGCACTTGCTCTCTTTATGTATTCTCATAAAATTAGTATATGCTTAATATATTCCTCATTTAGTTGAAATAAACAAAATCAAAATCATGAAACTCAAGTTTACATCACGTGATGTAAAAATACGTGCTTATTTTTTGGTTCCTGTAAATTTACGAAATGACATAATTTAAAGGGTGTTTCGATCAAAATTTGGTCGACTTAAACTTGACGCATTTCCTTTCATCGTGCATTCAGCAATTTTTGCACATCCATCATTTTGAAGATGTGTGCGTGTAGCATCATGCCATTATTTTGATTTTGAGATTAGCACTTCAGTTATCAAAATGTCGTAGAAGAAAGAGAAGCAACCCGTTAACACGTGCATGGCGAAAATCCAAACTACTCTCACGCCAAGTTGGCAAATTTGTTGAATGTGGCTAAATCAACTATAACCAACGTATTAAAACTGTTCGGTGAACGTTTGTCGACAGCCAGGAAAGCTGGATCGGGGGAAATCGAAAGCCGGAGGCCACAGCGATGACAAAAAGAGTTGCCCGCTGTTTCGAGCGGAACACAAACCTCTCCGTCCGAGATGTCGCAAAGAAGCTGGGAGTGGCGCTTCAACCGTGGATAGAGCTACAAACGAGCTGGACTGTCGACTTACAAGACAGCGTGTGACTCCACATCGCGACGATAAACAAAGCACGTCGGCCAAAGCACGATCGCGAAAATTGTTACTGCGACGATGCCGACGAAGTTTGGATTGCGTGGTACAGGACGATGAAACTTGCGTCAAGGTAGACTTAAAAACAGCTTCCTGACAGGAATTTTATCAGCAACCGGACGGGGAGAGGTGGCAGATATTTTCAAGCACATCAAACTGTCAAAGTTCGCGAAGAAATATTTGGTGGGGCAGGCCTTCTGTACCTGTGGCTTGAAGGCAACGTTTACATGGCGACCGGAACCGTCAACCATGAAATTTATCTGAGCAAGTGCCTACAAAAACGTCTACTGCCTTTCCTGAAGCGACACAAGTGTTCCGTTCTATTTGGGCCGGATTTGGCATCTTGCCATTACCGAAAAAAGGCCATGGAGTGGTATGCTACCAACGAACGTTCAAGTGGTGCCTAGCGCACAAGAACTCTCCCGAACACGCCAGAGCTTCGCCCAATCGAATAGTGTTGGGCCATCGTCAAGCGGAACCTTAAGAAGACTCAAAAAGCTGTTGTGAGCGAGAAACCGTTCAAGGCAAACAGGCGTTCATGCGGTGAATAAGGTGGACAAGGTGAGACCGCACAAAATCTTATGGCAGGTGTTAAACGAAAGACCCGACAATTTGCATTCGGTAAAAAGGAAGCTTAGCTGAACATTTCTCCTGTATTCTATATTCACTGAACTTGAAGAAGAAACAGAATTTGACTTATTAATAAAAACTTTGATCGACTCACACACACTACTGTTTGACCAAGTTTTGATCGGAACACCCTTTACTTCCAGAAGAAAATTGTAATGTAAGTTCAACGACGCCTGCAACAACGATTTCAACGAGTTCAAACTTCAAAAAGACTGCGCTTAGTTAATTAGGTATAGTTATTTTATCTATAAATCATACGGAAAAAGATAACAATGGTCCACAAAGTCGCACAGAACTGAATAAATGTGTTCGGATGCGTTAAATAAATTGACGCGATCCCAGCTCCTAGAAATACGGCAAATTGTTGGCTCAAGTAATCAAATTCAAATAATCGAACAGTAGAAATTGGTGGAGACTGTTCCAATTGTGGAAAATATATTCAACCTCGTTTTTGTCGATCCACGTCTATTTAGTTTTCGTTGAGCATTGATTTTCTCTCTCTACTAGACTATGATTGAACCGATCATAAGAAAAATGCGCACAAATTGCGCTTGATATTTAAGCTTCAGAACAAATGAAAACACTAGACTTAAAGTGAGAGTTAGAAAAGCTTGTTTCCTGAAAATTCTGAGTTTTAGAGCTACACAACATATTTGTTTGAATTCTGATACTTAATCGTCGATGGATAAATTTTCGAACTAATGAAATAACTGTCACAAAAGTTAAAAAATCCGTCTTATTTAAAAACGGTTGAATTTGTTATGAACACATCATCTAGAAAGTATACATATTACATTTAAAAACATCGACTATCAGTGGAAAATATGTTTGTAGTTTATATCAACTGCATGCAAAAAAAATGTGGAAAAACATACAATCACGTTCGTGTTCATTCGCTTGATTTCGCCTAGATGACATATAGCGGAATCAATGACGAGTAGCATGGGAACAGTTACTCCATATATTTGTATTGTTTTTATGTAATTTGCTTATATTACCGACATGTTCTCAGGAAAATTCCGTTTTAACGTGTCGTGAAAATTCGAAAGAATCTCGTGACTTAGTTTAGCAGGATGCCTCGTTATTTTACCGGAATAACAGTTTCCTGCAAAAAAAGAGAAAAGAGAGGATAAAGTCCCAGAAGAAAAGGCGACTGTTAAAGAACAGTTTTGACTGACAGATCGAAAGAACTCATGAATTTTCTGCGTTATCTGACTCACAGTAAAGGATTGTTAGATTCGCCAGATAACGGATATTTCATGAAATGTTAAGCGCAGATAACGCCTGACTCAACCTGTTTGTGACAATCCACAATACTATTGTATGTTTGTAAAAGTTGCAAACAATTTCGTTGTTTACGCCTCCTTTAGACTAGGATTTAAACAGGATATCTTACACGCTTGTTAAAATTAATTATTTTTTTCTGTGTACTGTAAGTTTTATCAAGGTATTGTAAATTCGACTCATACGCCTGTTGGAGAACTCCTTACAACCAAACGAAAAGTATGTCAAGGATTCGTCAAATCATACAGGATTTTGTGGTAATTGTGATAAGAAACATGACATTTTCGTTTGGAACTGAAATTTGTAATAAGTGACTTTTACATATCACATAGAAAAGAAATTCTAATTCACTTATCATTTACGTTTCACTGATGAGCATAAGATTCTACATTTTCCACTACCTGAATCACATAAAAGTTAAGTGAATTTCTTATGGATATTTTCCACTGATTATGTGTTTTTTTGTAGTATCATATTTATTGTCACTAGCGCATTACGGAGGAAGAAGGGGGTTAATATTATGATGCAAACCACCCCTTCCTTGAACGAGTTTTAACCACCTAGCCTCGGTCTAACCCCATATGTTACTAGCTTCTAAATGTCTAGCTGATCCCAGCAAAAAATGTGCACAAATGATCAATAAGGAATTTCTTGGAAATCGCTAAACCCCGAGGTACAAGAACATCCCCAAACGATTATGGAAAAATGGTTCTAGATGAAGAAATTTACTCAACTCTTTCTAAATAAACTATTTTTAAAATACAGAAGTTATTTTTTGAGTATTCTTTAAGTCGAAGACCATCCCTAGTATAGAAACTGTCAAAATGAGCAAAACACATTTATGACGTTGAAAACGATTTCTGCAAACGCTCAAATTCACAAAAGAGAAGCAAATCACACAAAAAGCACATAAGACAAAAAAAGTTTTAAAGCACTTTATAGAAATGTCTGGAAAATAATAAAACGATAGAAAATTCCAAAATTGATTGAAGAGATAATAATTAGTGTTTTTTTTGTAGAGCCGTAAAAACCACTGCGACCAATTAGAGGAATATTGTGGTATGACCCATTTGATTTAGCAACCTGTTTCCCCATCACAATTGCGATGTCATGACAATGTCTGACCCTTTATTTTGTCCCTATTAGGTTCGACATGTCAATAAAGTCTAATGAAGTATATTTAGTGGTTAAAAAGCGATTACAACTATTTCTTGAAGATTATAAAATATTTAAACAGTTTAAGGACAGCCAAAAATAGGCATATCATAGATATTATTGAATACCAGGTAGAAGAAAATTTTAAAGACAAAACCATTATCTGATTTAAAGGTTTTGACATCGTAATATTTGAAAAATTCGCAATCGTAATATTTGCAAAACAAATGCCTTTTGCTAATTTTTTTTATACATTATCCATTCCTGACAAAACATTTTCAAACTTCTGCATATCATACTTTGGCGTTTCTTAGTAATTTCCGAATTAAAATCACAAAAAAATCACAAATCTTCTTTAAAAAAGAACTGCGTTCAATTTTTATCTGCATGTTTTGGTTTATTTCTTCTGGGAAGTAGAGAAAACCCGCAGTAGTGGTTTTCAACCATACTCAGAAACACTACCTAGCACTTGCCTTGAAAAAAGTAAAGAAATTTTTCAGTTGCAGAAGCATGAATTTACCTAGATTAGCTATTGTTCTGTTTATTCAGTGTTCTTACTGATTCCATTTATTTGTAGCAATTGGTGCCAAGTTGTTGCGATCAACGGTTCTATTTCTCTCTCTCGTTTTGAGAAAAGTTTAAGTCATGGACGGAACGGCGGCTCATACACAACGTTGCCAATAACGTCCCTTTCACATGTTCAATCGTATGTAACAGTTTTGCATAAATCACGACAATACAATAAAAAGGGACATTCGAGAGCACTTTAAAATTCAGGACAGCCATGTTTTGTAAAGCAAACATTTGGCTCTTTTGACTCTCAAAGCAGTCAGGACAAGATGGAGGGGTACAAACCTTCTTAGCTTCATCACTCTCCAACATTCACCTAAACCTACAAACCTGTCAATATAAAGATGTCACTCAATACCGCTAACGCAATGTCATTGTATGTGTGAACGTTTTGATCACAATGGAGTCGAAAGAACAACAAGTGCGTGAACAAATTTTGCACAAAAGGTGGAAAATCCATACGACGTCGCATCATGACATAGCGCAAAATCACTCGGAGGCCCCTCGTTCAACAGTAAGTAGCATTTGAAACGCTTCCGGATCGGTTGGCTTTCGATCGGGAAACGCGATCTGGTGGCAAACGGAACGACAACTTCAAATCCCAGCGGGAAGCAGTGCTTCGGCTGACTAAGCAAAACCCGTAACTCTTTACACCCGAGATGTGACTAAAAGGCCAAAACATCGTATTCTTTCGTTCAAAGAGTGAAGAAGGCGGCAGTATATAGGTCGTTCAAGGTAATAAAACCCCAAACAGGAAAAGAAACAGGAAATCAGTTCGTAAAAACAATACGACAAACTTGCTGACAAAATTTCACTGCGTAGTAGATGGATGATGGAAACGTAAACGTCAACGCAGATTTCAAGCAGCTTTTGGCTCTCGGTGTTTTTCATACCGCATCACAACGTGGTTAGGGGTTGATGATCATTTCAAGGCCAAAATCTGTCGAAGTTCTCTAAAAAGTACATGCGTTTGGCAGGCTATGTCTAGTTGTGGCTTGAAGAGCAAATCTTCATAAGGGACTG